>JAUTBT010002031.1:0-10327 GCA_032361225.1 Lepetodrilus schrolli
GGAGCCATTTGGCTCCTGCAGATCCAGAAACACTTAAAATAAGTGAAATACTGGTCGCCAAATGCAAAATTAGGTCGACATGGCTCCCAAATTAGTTGATAATTTGAGCCAAAAAGCCAGTGAAAATGCTGATTTGCCATTCCATTAACCAGAGATGAATAGTGTTTTTTTTCGGGAATGAATACAGTGCAGGGCATGACACTTACTGTTGAAGACCACAAGTGCTGTGCTGATAAATTTTACTTGTCCCATCTGAAAGTTGCTTGTCCCAATAAACCTTCACAATTTCAATTAATTAAATTATCTTTATTTGTCAGACATGATCGAATATTCTATTGTATATTTGTAGACAATACCGTTATTAAAGAAAAACAAGTCCACAAACCTTTTCTCCTGATGAAAGATATGATCATTAAAAATAAGGGAAATCTTTCCGAAATTGCAAGTAATGCTGACAAATACATTGTGATGTCATGATCAAGTTTCCAAGGCTACATCCAGCTTCGTTTTTTTTTTATATTAAATTTCTAAATGTTTCTCTTAATGCTAAATTGCATGACAATACTGTGTGCTTAATTATTATTTTTATCAACCTGCAAAACTTTAATTGCTCTTTCCCGTCTCAACAAAAATAAATTTAAAAAAATAAAAAACAAATATAGATCTACATTTATTACCTTTGTTTTTGTTTTAACAAATACATTATCAATTCTAATTATTATATCATTGTAGTGTTATTTAACATCAAAAGCCTTAGCTACAGCTTTATTTTCACATGCATGATGTATAGAGAAGGACAACAATGAACAAAACAAATTCTATGAAGCCAGATCATCATGTGACAAACAACTCCTCACACTGATCGAGAGGTATCGCTTATATATATTTTTTTTGAATTGGGGTTTAGAGTCACTGTCAAGATTCTTTCACTTATATCACAACTTGTCAGTTTAGGGCAGGAGGAAACCCACAACATCCGTAGCGATGAATGTTGCAATAAACCTGCAAGCACCAGCTGGTTCTGACAAGACCAAGGATGATAACTGCATTGCCACTCTATAGACATTGCATCCTATCAATATTGTGTCAGAAAGGTAAATTTCGTGAACATTGATGCCGGGCTCCCTGGGCGGGATTTGAACCTGGAACCTTTGGCTCTGAAGTCCAATGTTCCACCACTGCGCTACCACCCTCCCCTGGTATCATATAGTAACAGTATAGATAGTAATAGTCTGAAGAGCAGCATGTAGAGTTTGCGGACTACACGGATTCATAAACAGGATAGTATCACTAAATACATGTCTACATGTTACTGGACACATAAATGGGTCATCCAGGCACAGCCTTTATAAGGTTAGAGGGACAGGGACAGATTTAGGGCGACAATGACGAGGCAGGCTTAATTTCGAACCTTTCGTTTTACCTATAAATAGTTTACTTGTCCAGTCGGGCAAGTACTTGGGACAATCTACTTGTTCGTAACCCCAAATCACTTGCAAGCAGACAAGTGGTAATGTCCTGCCCTGCAGTGACTAGGTAGGATGAGACGATAACCTTCTAGTGATGGAAACGACAGCTTGGATTGTATACTCCTCATGAAGTTGAGGTCAAGTGTGTGCACAATGAACCATATACCTAAAATATATTATAAATTAGCACATTACAAGATCGATGATAATTCATACGACAATTTCCATCCGGTTAGTTTAAAGTACATAGGACAACAGCTTACCTGTGAAATAGCATCTGTCTGAGCTTTTGTTGGAACATCACCGGTAACCAACAGCCAGAACAGACCCTCTGGAAGGGGTTCTCCACCCTTACCCCCAGCAGTAGGAAGTATCTTCTGGCACTCTGGGATACTGTAACCACGGAAACGGATTCCTTCATCAGGATCAAGGACAGACGTCTCTGTTACCAGACCACGAATACCTCTCATCCCTCCGTACATCTGGAACAAGTGGTTGATAGTCATAGAACCAATAGGAATGAATGAATTAGTGCTTTATGTCGCAGCGGGAATATTTCACCCATACGTGACAGAACCAATAGGAAGAAACTGGACTAATAGAAGAATTTTAACTACTTGATCTTGAAAAGGTGTCATCAATATGAGGACGATTCCAACTGCAGAAAAAGGACACTACTCCATTGAAATAGCTCACCATATCCACAGTAACCTCGCCAACTTTTGTGCCGCCATACTTCTTCCTGAACTCCTGTACTTCCTTCTGTTTGTTTGGAATCTGATTGGCCAGAACATCTTTCAAATTCTGAAAGGAAGATACATGTAAGCTTTACTGAACATGACTTATTGAATTCAGATGACAACACTTAATTGTGATCTCACAACAATGAATCTGCTAATAGTATTACTGGCATGTTTTACCAGGTGACCGGAGTTGGAAGCTAACTAGCCTGTGGAAGATCCCTGAAAATGTAATTGTCAAGGAAAACAAATGCTCAAAAGGCTCAGATAGATATTGGACAAACAATAATTTCAAAGATTTGGTATTTTGGTACAGGTGAGCAAAATATTACTAGAATTACAACACATTCACAGGCACTGTAGTCAGATTATCTATGGGTCAGACACTCTTAATGTCTACTGCCGTCACATGGCAAAGTAATAAACAGCAGCACATACCGTGGATGATGACACATGTCGGAAGCAGGAGGCAGCAGCAGGTATACAGGACTGAAAGAAAAGATTTGTCTGAAATCATACTGACAAGAGAATGCAAAGTAAAACTCAAGATTCTGCCATAGACAGCTCTTCTATTTCAATGCACTATTCATATGATTCATGAAGCTTAAAACACAAGCATAATGCCATGCACTGAAGATTACCATTAAAACTTAGCAGCACAAATACAGTAATAGTTTTCCAAGAAATGGCTTGGGCTAGTCTAGTGATAAACAATTTGATTAACATCATGAATATGACCAGACCAGAGGGATTTCCGCAATCACAAATTAGTGTCTTCTCGATTTCTTTCCATTTAAAGTTACTGAAAAATATCTAATGTCATTCAGAGGAAAGGTAAATGATGGAGCTATCGAGATGTTTTCAAATACTAGAATATGTAGAGCAGTGTAAGTAAAATAAGTAAAAGATACCACATGTAAGTTGTAATCAAGGCAAATGTACTTAACATTTATAGCTGAATTGGAGACTAGCTTGGTAGTCAAGATGGTTATCAAGATTTGTTTTGTAACCTTGTGACTGGGTACATTTTGACAACATGTCACTGTCTGATAATAAATTATATTTGAAGGATAAGTCATATCTAGTATGTGTTACATATGGCAATGGCAAGTGCATTAGTGGAAAAAGGAGAAATCTACTATTTTGAAATTTGGTTATGGTTTTCAACAGTCAAGATCTAGAAACTGATTACAAGGTTATCAAGAAACATCATTAGGCTACAAATATTATCATCTTTATAGAGGGACAACCGTCTTACATCTTAAGATTTTTTTCTACATAATATTATTATATTTAACTAGGTGAAAATATGAAAAACATTCTAAACATTATTTGATCTATAAATATATATATAGACTGACCAGCAAACACAAAGGATTGTAAGACAATTGTATGGAATCTTTCCACTTTAACACAGGTTCATTGTACTTGCAACAGAAATTACACTGTCAGTTTAGTTCTGTTATTTCCCTATATGTGAGCAGATCAGTATGTCATTAGTCTTGCCTCTGCTCAATGCTAGAAGTTCCTGTTTTACCTACCAGCCACTTGCAACCTAACAAATGCCAACATGTAAAGCTGACCAAGGCTAGAATGTTATATCAATTGTTTGCAATATGGTGCAAATTTGTGCATTCTAGTCCAGTGATTACTGGGCTAACCTGATATGCACATACAACAATACATACAACATTAATGTACATACTGCCAGCTTTTAAGCAGAGGAACAACAATTAATATATTTGTTTGGCCTAGCAAAGCCAGGGATCCAATCAAACGACAGACTTACTGCTTTCCTGGACAATGCCATAAACACTCCAATGTGAAATCGATGTTGGAGTAGGCCTGCAATGAAATATTTTTTTACGATACGATATGTATCACGATTCACAGGTCACGATTTGAACCCGAAAGGTGGAGATCAGGGGCCCTATCCCTTTTATTACTGAATTTGGCTGAATCTCGGTTGCAAAATGTATTTCAGTAATTGCACAAACATCTAGGCATTAATTTCGTAACCAAATAAATGAATGAATTGATGATCATTTTTGCAGTAATTACTCTGTATTACTTTATTCAGTGACGTGCTGTTTTGATCGGATCTGCCATTATCTATCGGAAGTTGTGGTGGACAGCTGATAGAACAGCCTGGCTATTTCCATGAAAATAAGAGTTATCGCAAAAACTGGTCTGAGCTGTTCATTTGTTTACTGACTAGTTTACATGAGGCATCCATGTGTTTTACCACATGTTTAGGAACACAATATCTATATTTTGTACGGATTTCACTCCAATGAAGTATGTTAGTATGTTTCAACATATCAGAATCTATTTCACCATGATCCTTAATCAGGAAATTTAATACATCTGTATTGTTGTGTATCGATACGTAGCCTTGCGGTACGATATGCAAATTGTCAAACTTTGTATCGCGATGCCCCGGTGAATCATTGCACCGCTATGTTTGATGGTGAACATACATACATGATGATGATGATGAGCACATATTATCTTCAAGTAAAATGGGGAGCAAGTAGGATTGAATGAAGCACATATCAGTGTACGTTATGTAACATACACTTGCACTAATAATTAGATGGGACTACTTGCAAATAGATTTGAAGCAAAGTAATTGTATTCTAGTAGGATTTCTGTGCACTTGTCATAAATTCAATATAGAACAGTATACATAATATTTTATGGGAACCATATCATAATAATGTGTAGAGGGATGAGTGGCTCAACTATATGCTCGATGCGTGCTATATGTTAATATATGATCTGAATATATAATACTAGATTACAAATGAACTCAAGTTTCCAAAACTTCCAAAGACATGTTTTGCATTTATTATACGTGTTCAATTCATAATATGTAATTTCAAAGTTTTATAACCCTATTTACAACATATCTTAATTGACAACTTTAACCACAATCACTGCTCGCGTGGAAGTTATAAAAGAAGTTGACAGAATCACTCTGCTGTATGGGGCATTCATCCACTGACCAGTGAATATCGAGTATGACCTTGACTAAGCTTGATCCTTTCATGGCGTTCCGTGCAGAAACACACCTTCAAACACGTAGCAGGATATATGTACAATATCTACCAACATACACGATAGTTACGCCGGCAATATAACTAAATGCGACATGATTAGCGAAATGATTTTGATGGCATGTGTGCGGCGGTCGTCTGCCGACCGCTTTATCACCACCAAATTCACGAAACCCTGAAAAATTATTAACTACTAAACTAATAAATGAAAGGTTATGAACGTTGTATGATTATACCTTGTTCTGTAAAAGCAGTCTATGCGTTGCTGTGCGAACAAGAGACATTTTTGTGTGCAGTCAAGCCGGTTCACAGCCTCCACTAGTTGGGAAAAGACCTTGTGACGTCAGAAGATTTGTTCCTAGGCATTATGGGTTGGTCACGTGATATATAGAGGGAATCACTGAAACGTATCTCGAGTCTAGACAGTTTAGGTTTTTTTTTATTAAATGTCCCCAAACTAGGACAATACACCAACAGCCCATTTCATTTCTTTAGTAAATATGTACTTTTATATATCCATGACCGTAAAATAGACATTTATGGTGTAATTATCATGGTAAGCCTAATAAGATGGTCTAAGAATTAATATGACTAATATAGGCTTATAATTTTATGTTGCATTATTTTATTTATTTTATCTACATAGGCTTTACTTGCGTACAGTCCCTATGTTGTAATGGTAAGCAAGCTTACTGAATCTAAATAAGAATTCCCTTTTTAGATATTTATATAAAAACATGAAAATATAGCAAATTCAATAATAAACAACCCTATTTTCAGAGGCCTACTGGCCGTAGTGTATATATATATATATATATATATGACCATTATGTATAGGTCTACGGTATTTGTATATTTATCTGGAAAGTTTCTATATAATTGCCGTGGACAGTGTATTGCCTTTTCATATATGTATTATACTACATAGTTTAGAATTGAGTACGTAACGTTAAAGAGTATGCCTACTATGGACGATTCCCTGTTAATGGAGCCAATGCCAGTCCACCTAGACCAGCACATTACAGAGTCGGATTTATATATATACATTACAAGTACATTTTCATGGAGACTGACCTGTTGCCCAGGGCAAACTGGACAGACGGGGGTGAGCGACAGGTCAATGCCGGAGAGGTGGTTCGAATCCTCACACGTAACACTACGGTATATTTATAGCACTATAGCCCAGGGGTGTCGGACGCTCCTATTGATAGGGCCAGTATATGAATATGCCACATTGATTGATATATGTAGTATTTTAGGAAACACCATCAGTTTTTGATGGTCAAATAATGGGGGAGCGGGGTGTACTGGGGGGGCTCATCCACACCCTCTGCGCAAACGTTTATGAAGTCACGATATTGACACTTTGACACTGCATTAATGTATTTTGTGGTCAAGATGCAGGAAGATATTATTAACTATTGACATTTTGTTATACAGTGATAGTTATACTGACTAATGATTTTATTCATGTGCGTGTGTGTGTGCGTGCATGCGTGCGTGTGTGTGTATGTGTGTGTGGTGTGTGTGTGTGTGTGTGTGTGTGTGTGTGTGTGTGTGTGTGTGTGTGTGTGTGTGTGTGTGTGTGTGTGTGTGTGTCAGTTTCTGCGTCGCCAGCTCAGACATTTTTGGATATTCTCTGTTGGTAGCTATATCATTAACAGATGTCGTATGCATGGTCTTGGGGTAACATTATTTCCACCACCTGTAGACAACTCCAACGATCCGTGCATATACGATAATCAACTAAACAATAAGAAAGATCCATGTCAAGTACACCTAATGTCAGGATGGGTTTTAATTTTTTTCCACACCTTATCTTAATATGACCATCCAAGTCGTACAATAGAGATTACATTAAGTTTGGAGACATAAATAAATAAAGAATGATTCGCTGACAATAGCAACAAGCTCTTCCCAGAATATATCAATGTTACTTCAAATTATAAACCATAATTATTAATATACACATATTATATATATATATATATGGCATGCATGTGATGGTACTTTTGCTTTAACACTCATGGCTGTGAACCCACTATGAAGAGAATTATCATGTGAATCACATGCACACTATTCAACTACAGGTAGTTTAGAACGTGAGGAATACCGCCATTACCCATAAGTAATTTAAAGTGCATTTGTAATGAAATGTTTAATTGTAAGAATGATATCAGACAGATTGCTAGGTTGATATACATATTAGAGGTATTGTGAAGAACAAATTGTAGTACCTAGGTACTCCGTGGCCAGACTAGGCCTACACTACACAGCTCGATACACCTGATCGCCTACAGCAAATACAATGCATTCATTCATAACGAGATATAATGGGATTGTATGCCGTTCTTGATTTCATAATATTTCATAATATTAGAACTATGAATATGCTAGAATCTCACGACCGCCTAGAGATATTGCATTGATGAAACTATAACGATGGCCATCTAATTTGCAAATATATGTTTGATATAGTTTGATGTAGTTATCATTTAAGCATGGTCCATATTTTACTGTCATCTGTTATATTAATATACACACAGTATGCGTGCTTTGGCGTCTATCACATATCACAGGTAATGATATAAACAAAATTATAACGAGCTATAATGAAAATAAATGTTCAACTTCCGTTTTTGTCATTAATATAACAATGATAAAGTCTTCGTGAGGCATGCTGATCTACATGGATGTTTTATTCATGGAACATTTTATTTGTCACAGAACAGTTGAAAATGTGTCAGTCTGTTCCGTGACGGGCCATGAAAACGTGCATTTACACACCCACGATTCACCCATCCCATGTCCCAAATAGATTTCCACTACCCCGTCATCTCTAGATAGAAAATGTCATTCTCATTCGATACAAAGGATAAATAGCAGTATAGCATAGCACTACCGACATATTGATGGACAACATCGACATTTTTTTTTTTGAGGATTGCATTGTGCAAGTATCATTCATGAGTATATGTTCAGCAAAGCACACGCACGCACGCACGAGCGCACACACACACCATACTATAGTATGTAATATATTTAATATATTTTGTCATAGATGCGAGATAGCCTACTCTCAAGTTGTTCAAATTCTGCAGTCATATGACAAGACATAAGTTCCACCTTGGTAACCACACTTCTTTTACGTTCGTATAAAATATAAAAGTTATCACAACAATACCCTACTAAGACTATCAAGGTCCTCACTCTCGTGGCACTGGTAGTATAAAATAGACGATGTTGGTGGTATAATACTATTAATAGTGGATATTTTTCGTTCACACATGCTACCATCAATCGTCTTCACAAGAAATCCTGTATCCATGAAACAACCATTCATAGTATGAATTACAAACACCATACATTATTCCGGAGTGCCACGTGCGTCATAGAGATCTTGGTAGTGTTACACTACTTTGTCTGACTTAGGTATACGTAGACTACTATTACAGGTATACGTAGGCTACTATTACAGGTATACGTAGGCTACTATTACAGGTATACGTAGGCTACTATTACAGGTATACGTCGGCTACTATTACTACTATAGTCAGTGTGTAATGTGGCTAGCACGATAATGACATGCCCTACAGACCTACACGTAATGCTATCTATAAGCCTCGTCATTCAGTAAGTTATCCCCATCAAGTCCAGATAAGCTTATCATGTCTTGTTCGGTTAGTTACACAGTCGGGATTGACCTCAACGTTGACCGCCTGACCATCTATGTAACATACAATAAGCTTATATACATCTTCAAGATTTGATTCGTGTTCACCATGATGGCCACAATAATTATATTAATAATATTAAATGCAGCAGACCCCATGGAGACACTTATCCAGTAGCAAAACGATAATTAGTGAATATATATAGATATTTCTTTTGTATTGGGGTTTAGAGCCGCTTTCAAGATTCTTTCACATATATCACGGCATGTCAGTTTAGGGCAGGAGGAAACCCACAAAATAGGACTGAATGTTGCAGTAAACCTGCGAGCATCGGCTGGTACTGACAAGACCAAGGATGATAACTGCATTGTCTACCGACAGCACATCCTATCAATATCGCGTCAGAAAGGCAACTTTCGCGAACACTTATGCTGGGCCGCTGGGGCGGGATTTGAATCTGGAACCTTTGGCTCCAAAGAATTAGGGTTATTGTGCAACTATTATGGTGTCATTGTGCAACTATTATGTGACATTGCTATTAATATACAGTAATGTAAAAATATACTTGTTGTTCAGAATGTGAATAGCTTAAACTAATCATTCGGTTATCTATCTGTTATAAAAAGTTAAACATGGGATTGTTCAAGTGCACTATCTCCCGATGAACGTTGACTTTAATCCCCGACACGGTCTGGTTCGAGTTGAATTTCTGCTATATAATTTTCGTTTACCGGTTGAACCTATAGTGATTGGCTTAATCACCTACTGAATTAGACAAATATACTTTACAACTACCCACAATGACAAGACGGACAATACCTACAACTATGTTCGGAATGGTTCTAAACCAATCTACGCACTGTCTGTATTACAGCGCAACCTGTCAAGTCGCGTGATGGGACCATGCCATAGTCATTGGAAGCTTGTGATTTATATCATTGTTACAAACCCACTTTTAGTTATCAAGCATTTTTTATTTGTATGGAGGGTATTGTACACAAACTTAGGTCAGTTTACTATACCATAGAACGTGGCGGTTGTTTAGGTATTTATGCAAAGATTAGATAGCACTGCACATAACTGAACTCTACGACACCAACTGACATAGTTTTTTTCCACTTCATTCATGTACAAGTGCATATGTACTATGTAGTGATAAAAATATAGTGACCTGACATATTCTCTCCATATTGACAATACAAAACCTATTCCTGTGGTATCCATAAGTTACATGCAATAATGTATCACAATAATCATAATAGTTACATGTAATTATTATCACAATAATCATGAAAGTATACAATAATGTATCACAATAATCATGAAAGTATACAATAATGTATCACAATAATCATGAAAGTATACAATAATGTATCACAATAATC
>JAUTBT010002032.1:0-10327 GCA_032361225.1 Lepetodrilus schrolli
GCGCGCGCACACACACACACACACACACACACACACACACACACACACACACACACACACACACACACACACACACATACGAAAACTATATCTACAGAAAGCATGTACGAAAGTTAACAGATATCCAAGAGAGGTCGATGCACGTTAACAGGAAGAAGAAAACTCCTCCAGCTTGTTCTTATGTTCATTTAACGAGTCTATAGCAAGATATCGGATATGTTCAGTATCCTAATACCCATACATTGACAAAATATATATTCCCTGTATAATATATAGATCAGTAGGATGATTCGTTATCCGTCAAGCGTTCATAGTACATTAACACAGCTGGATCAAATATACAATCCCCAAGTGATAGCCACTCACTGTTGTTACAATTCCGCATGAAATGTTTCAGTTTGGACCGATATCAATTAATATGTTATTAATCTCCAGAAGGCCGTAATATGTATTGATGTTGAACATGGTTCCTCAACCATCTACCGTGCAAATTTACTTAATAATCATCGCTAAATTGATTAATTGTCTCCTACGATTCCCCAAAGCGCACCAATGCAATGATGCCATGCCACGTTTGTGAATTCCAGTTCATATATTATCTGTAGTGTGCCTTTGAACATGTATGGGCGGATCTTCATGGCCATTATGAATGTTTCGGAATTCCTCCCCGGTCAGTATACCAACCTAACACTCGTCAACGGACGTTATGTAGGCTTAATGACATCCGTTTCGAGGATGGGGAATACCATTGTTCAGTCAAATTATATATTATTATAGGTACAGCATGTTACGTGCATGAGTGACATGATCCCAAGAGACAAGGAAGAACGAGACAGACAGAAATGTATATAATGTATTGTCAAACACCTATCGCATATTATATATATATATATATATAGAGAGAGAGAGAGAGAGAGAGAGAGAGAGAGGAGTGGGTGGGCGGAAGGAGAGATAAGTATAAGTAATTAACATATAATGATAATAATTGCTACATATTTCGCCAAATCCACCCCTAAGGCATGCTTAAAGGGCCACGCTATTATTCCCGGTCAATGGATCAGTGTACACTCAGTGTTCCTTCTCAATTCCCTGCTGCCGTTTCCAGCGCTACAAATTAAGGTTGCCATTCATGACCATCCCACCGGGTACCCATTCTCTGATATGCGAACAGAGGCATCGAACTAAACCACTTGCCTATAGATGACACCACAAGTTTTTCCGTCAATACCAGAGATATGGTTAACTGTTAAACTCACTCTCAATCTGATACCGATGTACAGTGTATACGTACACTTGCAAATCTCGCTGTATACAGGATGAGCTGACTGCCATGGACGTAAAGCCACGTGTATACATACACAGTTAAAACAAACGGCTGCTGTGGATTTAGATGTTTACATGGTCAACTCCCGTGAAATTTGACTAACAATCATTCTTGTAATCCCCGTCACCATGTCAAAACAAAACAAATTCTGTGGTACGAGAAAAATGCTTATAAAGTGGCACGTTTAAAGTGAGCAAGATTGCGGCATATAGGCTATAACTCCAGTGGAAAATGTGATAGTCACCCATATGGTATGTTGATTCCCATATCAAATAGCTGATAGTTTTATATTTAAATATACACTGATATATTAGATCGGGATACCGGATACTCAACAAAAACTAATTAAGTGCGAATGACATACACACATCTGCAGAACCCTCCAAGAACTTGCGGCGCATTGGAAAAAGAATGATACCAGAGTACTTAAGCCGAGTTCCGAAATTTGGTAGAAAAAGCCTCCCATCTACCTATCCTTTATTTATTTTGTTGAGTATATATTAGCAGGAAAGTCTGTATTTAGGTGAGCCACATACTTCATCAATGGCAACTAAATGAAATAGAGTATAGCCTGTGAATAATGTCATTTACTCAAGTCCATACACAATTATGTCATTTCAACTTGGATCTTAATAGAGATATACAGTGAATCTGACAATTGAAATTGAGAACAGCGCACCTTGAGCTATTTGAGGAACACACTAGAGCTTGTAAAATAACTATGTTTGTATATTAACACATTCTTTGAATATACACAGCTGTTATTAAGTCGTAATATATTCCTGGAATGTATACGATACCACGATACTGTATGGACATACATATGTGTAATGTCTTATTATTTTTCGGTTATATACACATTAATTATAAGGCTGAGATAAATCGTGACATTACATATTGAGTAAGTCGTGTGGACATGTAAATTGCAGCGTCCGGTAGTTCCGGTCAATCAAAATGAACGGGTCAAACCATCTGCTTCCGTCATATCAATTCACCTGGTCTTCAGTTCTCGTTTTGCATGATCCGCCGACTGTATGTAGACTCTAATATATAGTATACTATTTAGCATACATTCGTATGGTTTGCATAGAATCTTTCTAAGTACTAGTATTATACGAGTTGATATTCAGAATAAAAACATAATAGGTTTGGAAATTGGGGTAACAGATGAGAGAGAAATTCAGTCAGTCAATCTCTCTCATAAAACAATTTTCTCTCTCTCTACACACAATTTTCAGAAACAAGTTGATAGAAATACTAGAAAAAATAATAACAATGTCTTTTGTTTTTAGAAAATATATATCATTAACGCACATAATATATTAAGATGCTTAGTAAAGACACTGCCATCGACTATATATGTTATATAGCAAATATCTTTTCAATTTTATAAGTATTAATAACATAAGTGTAGACCTCTCCATACATAAGATCATAGATATGATTATAGCTATTGTTACAACCAAGGCCATCTTTCGTAGATAAAGGAAACTGATACATTCTTCAGAACTTGGGCAATGAAGCATATCTCTGGATTTCCAGTCTCCAATTCCAAGGAGGAAAGCGATCGTGATAAAAAAAAAAGATAAAAAAATAATAATAAATACTGGCTGCAATATAAACAGTGTGAAACCCACCCATTGAACGTGTATGTTAATGTATAATAGTATAACACATGTTCATTTCCATAAATAGATAACCAGTATTTGGGTGTACATACATGCTCAATAACATTGAAAACACCAGCAATGTGTCATCAGTTGGTTATGCATGTATTACTCACTGTAATTAGTTCACCTACAGGTTCTATGAACGCGACGGGGGAAGCTTACATAAATGTGTGTGCAAATATGACGATACAGATGTGTATATACATACAGTATTTTTATTCTATTTTGTTTTGGTTGCAAGCGCATTGAATTAGTTCAGTAGACTGCTTGTGTACATGGTAGCTGTTTAACAGGTTTATGTACACGAGTTATGCTCGATGTGGTGACCACTCCAACATTACAGCTCTACAAGGAGATAGAGTATTGCCAACTGCAAGGTGTGTACTCGGATTTATGATGAAGACTGGTCAAAAGAGAACATACCGGACAAGCCATGCCGTGGGAATACTACGTATCATATACTAGCTCCTTGTGTAGAGGACTCATGGAATTAAAGGTGCCGTGTCGGTTTGTGCGACCACGTCAGAAACGCGACACTCTCTTCTAGGTTTGAATTGTGAAACTTAAGACAAATGTCAGCAGAGGTCCCTTCTTCTATTTTAACCACCGTTGATTTGTTTGCTTGGTCAGAAATGTATGCACATGCTGATTACCGTAAGCATCTTGGATCTGGTCATTTGAACAATTAAGCAGTATGTCAAATAGGTCAAGGTTAGAAACTAAATCTCTGTAGGACACTGCAATTAATTTTAAAGTGTCCCTTTATAACGTCTTCGCCGTCATCAAAACTTCCGCTCGTTTCTTATTGAAATGACAGCCACCGCGGTATTTTGTCCGAAATATAGACGACAGCTTTGCCAACAGCATTCAAATATACATGCATTCTTAATTCTGTGACCTTTCCGGATTATCAGGAATCCACTTTAGACAAGTCTTGGACAAATGTAATACAAATAAAATGTTTGAAGAGGAATACCAATATGCAACATTTGACATCATATGATATCACAATAACCAATAGAAATGTTCCTACATTATGAGGGACAAACTAATTACCGGTGGCTAAGATTGGACGGATTTCCGTGTTTTACCAGTGTTGACCACTTTACAAACATACATTGGAAGTTGATATGCAATGTATAGAAAGTGCAATCATTGTCATGGCTAATGCATGTGACCCGTCATCTATTGTGGGATTTCCTCTCATCATACAGATAGCAGCGATACATCCTTAAATATAACTATGGCAACAACTCTACTGCATGTAAATATATCTAAACGTGCTTTCAAGCATGTCGACAGGATATTTCCCCCCATGTAGATGTCTAATCATCATGGCTCAAAATCATTATATACTTCATTGATCAGTAGTGGTACACAGCTGGGATAAATTTGCAGAATACTTCAGGGTTATGCAGTACACTATACTACAAAATAGCATTTAGCAAAGGTACATCAAAAGTTAAACCAACCACAAAAACCGACATAACAGCATGGATATCAAAACAAACTTACCATTGGATCGATATATTAATCAAATTCATCACCCTGTGCACCAATTAATTTGGAATAATCATTTATACCATTAAGCTGAACGTTTACTGTCCTGTATTTAATAGCAGTAAGCTGAACGTTTATTGTCCTGTGTTTAATAGCAGTAAGCTGAACGTTTACTGTCCTGTTTAATAGCAGTAAGCTGAACGTTTATTGTAGTTTTATACCAGTAAGCTAAACGTTTATTGTCCTGTTTAATAGCAGTAAGCTGAACGTTTATTGTAGTGTTTAATAGCAGCAAGCTGAACGTTTATTGTAGTGTTTAATAGCAGCAAGCTGAACGTTTATTGTACGGTGTGTAACAGCAGTAAGCTGAATGTTTATTTTACTGTGTTTAATGTTTGTGTGTATGTCCTACTGTTCTTGTATCCAGATGTCAATGTTCCTTTGAAAACCACTCCCAACATGTAATTGAAGCCCTAGGTTGGGCATTTTATATACAAGAGTAAACCAGAACAAATAATCTTCAACATCATTTACATATTTTAATTATTGAGGAGCACATGTTGCAAAAACCTGCACAGAGCACAATGAGTAACTGTAGATACAATGATATTCACAATGTAGAAACCATGATACGGGCGAATGGGACAAAACCACTGGACATATACCTAACTATAACATACCTACATACATACATAACATATATAATACACCCAATAAAGATGATGCATATACAAAGCAATCTAACCAATTGGCTTCAGATCTGTACTGAAGATGTGCAGAGGTATAATGATTATCAAATTATCTCAACTCTTTAGCACATTATTCATTTCCATAATATTTAATATACATGTATACTAATGATGGCAACAATTTATTCATTTCCAAAGTATTTAATATACATGTATACTAATGATGTTAACATTCGTTATTGTAAATACCATATCTGTGAATTGTGATATTATTGTACATACATAATGATTGCTGACTTTAGATGTTAACTAATTACCCAAGTATACTACTGAATAGTACAAAGTAGTGAAATCATGAAAGGATCCTAGAAAAAAGATTCAACACTGAATTACAATTAGAAAAGATTACTTACAATTAAAAACAAAAGGATATTAATATTACTGGTGTACATTCACGAGTACACCAGTTTCCGTTTCATTCCTGTATGATTAGGTCATCAACTCAAGTGTTTCCACTAATACGATCGATGGTGACAAAGTGACTATTGTGTGCAATGGCTGCACATTCTTTGCAAAATCCTGTTGTATACAATACAGTCAGCATTTCTTGGAAATTGACAAGTGCATGAGGCAGAAACAGAAATATGTAGTAAAAGTTCATATCATGCACAATGTGGACCTTTATACTATATACATTGTTGACAATTTGGAATCCACATAGATATTAGATAATTACTTTTAAATATCATGTAAAATGTTCTCAACAACAATACTATACATTTTGAAATTACTCTTTCAAAAAAGTGTAAAATTGATTCAAATACAATACTTCTGACATATTTTTGTTCATCAAGAACTGCTGCGACATGTTTGTGAATGTATTTCTATTTTCTAATGATCTGAAAATGTCAAAATCATGGATATGATAATGCCGGTAGATTGCCAAATAAATTGTATTTAACAGATTATGTCCAACACCAAGAGATATTAACCTTGTTATGACTGGGAAAAATGGGACATTTACTAGTAGTAAGCAAAGAGTCCAGATAATCCAGACAGAAAGGTAAATCTGATTTTGATTGATTTAATGCTTTAAGCCGCTGTGGGAATATTTTACCAATATGTGACAAATTTGATTACATTAATTTCTTAGGTAGGCTCTACTGATTTCTCGTAATATGTGCACAGACTGTTGTAGACATCGCAGGCTTACCAATATACAAAGACTAGTAGTAGGCATCAACTACAAACCAATGTACAAGAAGTATTGTAAACAAAAAGTGCATACCATCTCCACATTGCTTCCAAATGTAGTACCCAGTCACTAACTATGCGGGAAGCCATATCTGAGCTATTTAACACAACATAGCCAATGTTTAACTATCAATACCAAAGATAGTAACATGGTACAGATTCAAAATGAGTACTACCTAGTGTAACATGGTACAGATTCAAAATGAGTACTACCTAGTGTAACATGGTACAGATTCAAAAGGAGTACTACCTAGTGTAACATGGTACAGATTCAAAAGGAGTACTACCTAGTGTAACATGGATGTATTTCTGCAATGTTACCTCTTGCGTAGAGAAAGTACGGAAACAGCAAGGCATTGAAAAGAGAGCAACACACTGACAGTAGTACTGGATATTAATGAATACAAGTAGACTCGTAGACATGACGGCTATGTAAAGTGAGATTCATCATTTAGCAGGAGGTGGAACCTGAGGTGGTTGTTCTGGCCCGCAATCTGGAACAGACAATAGAAGGACATGAGCTGATGTGAAACACATGGTGCAAATGCTCACTGCATATATTTGCAATCTGGAGCAGACAATAGGTCATGGTGTCAAAGCTCATTGGATATATTTGTTTAATTTGGCAGAAATTGACGTCAAAGCTAAAGCAGATATTTGTAATATGGAAGAGACAATAGGACATGAAGTGATGTAAAAGCTCACTGCATCTGAAAAAGACAGGAGGACATGACATTGATGTCAAAGTTTATTCGACCTGGAACACATTAGGAGATACATGTATGTCAAAGCTCACTGCAGATATGTGTAATCTGGAACAGAACATATGACATGCATTGATGACAATGCTCACTGCAGATATTCATAATCTGAAGAAAAGAAGAAAAAAATGATAATATGAAACGAACAATAGGACATGATATCAATGTTCACTGCATACAATTTAATAATCCGAACAGAAATCTGAAAAGAAAAAAAAATGATATAATAAGTTAATGCTAAAGCTTACTGCACATCTGGAACACACAATAGGACATGATGTCAAAGTTCACTACATATATGAAAGATTTACTAGAAGGGCATGAGTCAGGAGTTGATGTCAAAGTTCAATGTTTATATTTACAATCTAGTATAAGAGTAAATTGGAAATTAGATAATGCAAATGTTTGAAATCTGGAATAGACAGAGTTGGTGTCAAAGCTCACTGCATACATTTACAATCTGGAACAGACAACAGGACATCAAGTGATGCCAAAGCTAATAATGATCAAGTTCAATGTTCTCGCCTGGTGTAGACTTGCTGAAAGAAATACATGAGTCAATATGGTGCAACCTATCTTTTCTGGACAATACAATCATAATTATATTTGATGACCTATCCGTATATAATTTGTGAATCTGACTTTGTTTTTCCTCATTAAAAGCAAAGCTACATACATGTAATGTTAATTGGCCACATATTGGCCACAGATAAGTTAAAGTCTGGAACAATATGAAGTATGGTATGAATCCCTACGACTACAATAATAAAATATGATCCTCTAATTTGAAAACACTGAACAACACACAGTGGAACAACATTTGTATTATTACAATAGGCTAACATCTTGTACAATTAATTACTGCCAGTGCCACTGCAACTACTGTGGATGTATGTGGTACAATAGTAATTTAAGCAAATATACAAACTAAGCATCTTCAAGTGTTGTCTGGCTCCTTGATACATTTTCTGCAACTGGTCAAACCACCACACACTATATGGGATCAATATTTGTCCAATAGAAGTTGTATGCTCCATTGAACCTCAGTGGATTGGCCTCTATTTGTACAATAATTGTCAGCATCATTATTCCTGGCAATATGCATGGACTGTTTCAATAGAACTGCTGGTTATGAACGATTATGAGGTCATGATAATATTCGCTATCTGCTCTGACCAAATGAGCTCAAAATGTTTACACTGCAAAACAGCAATAATAGAATTATGTATTTGATCTCTCAGATAATACATTACGATAAGCTAACAATAAGTTAAGTAGTGCATCCCATATACAACATTTGTTATAAAAATTAGGTTTAATGAGTCAAGAATATGTGAGAGATGAGTGCATGGCTTTTTGTACATGATGGTCATGCCTGACCACTGACCATTGTTACAAAACAACAACACAAGAATGGTGAACACATTACTGATGTGCTGAACATTTCCATTGAAATAATAGGGTTGGTTGTTGGTTGATTTGGGATTAAAGCCAATTTCAAGATTTTTTCACTCGCATCATGGCTTGCATGCATATGTACTGCTTGTACTAGTCTGGATTTCCGCAAGTTTTTATAGTGCTAGCTCACTTGGAATATCACTTGTTGCAGATAGAACATGGATACCCTACTCAGACACAGTATACTGATTCCGAGCCGACCAGTCCTTGCTTTACCCCTTTAATGCTAAGCACCAAGCAGGGGAACAATAAGTACCATACTTTAACGTCTTATGGTATAAAACGACCGGGGATCAAACCAGCTCTAACCATTAGGCCACGGAGCCGACGAAATAACAGGGACGCTTGTCCAAGAATTTAAAGGTTTAACAATCGTAAACAAGATTCCTGCTGGATGCAATATTATAAAGTTAAATGTACGATACGGAAGTGGATGAAATAATACCAATATTTTGTGATGCTAGGAAATTTGTTCATCTTTTAAATGTATGTATTTTCTATTTGGGGTTTAGAGATGATTTCAACATTACTAAGTCCACAAAGGCTTGTCAACTTATTGCAGGAGAAACCAGCAACACCTGTAGCACATAGTGTTGTAGTAAACCTGTGAGCACCTGCTGATACAATGTACTGACCAACCAAGGACAACTGCATGGCAATTGTACAGACAGCACATCCAATCACTACTGTGCCAGAAATACATTGATGAAGAGTTTGAATTCAGGACCTAAATTGCTCTCATCTACCAGTGCTCTATCACCCGTATCAAAACCTAACGGAAAGAAGCAGATCATATCTCTTAGAAATCCGTCATCACCAACATCAAATTTACTTTCAGCATGTTAGTACGTACAACACCGACAAGTGCACGTGGGACCACTTACCGCCTTGTGGAGACAAAAAAAATGTCTCAATTGAGTTTGAATGATGTTAGTTCACCTAGAAAAAGATGTTGGAATTTTTTTCATTGTAACTTTGATATTTGGATGTACACCATTCTTGCATTGATGTAAAAAGAAAACACATTTTGTGAAACAAAATGAAAAATACGATATCTGGCCTCAAGATTACGAAATTCGTTTGAGTACGATTTCATGCTCACGCTCATATTTTATATGGGGATTTGTGAACCAAACTTTGAGTTGAACATGAAACTGTACTCAAAAGAGTTTCATAATATCTGGGCCTGATCTATTGATCAGCACAATTTCTTTTTCTCATCAAGTTGGTGCTCAAATGGATGACAAATGTCTACACGATATACTGTCAGGATAAGGGACAAAAATGGACAGTTTCAATAGAGACAGACAAGGAATGTGACAGATCTAAAGTAGAAACTCATAGAATAACGTCATGATCAACTCTGTGCAAAGAGAGTAAATCAACAAATCTAAAAATAGTATACTAAATTAATTTTGAATAAATATATTAGAGAGTGGCCATATGAGAAATGGACCTTGCTGTGTTATACGATCAATCAGCACACAATCTACAGTTACTCTACGGAGTTGTTAATGTCAAATATTTAGCCAGGAAACCGACCTAGCTACATACATATATTAATATAATAAGCGACAAAAGAAACGCGAAGTGCGCATATCATCATAGACTATGCTCACTTTTAAACAGATATTTCTCAGGCGATATTTCGGTTCATAAATAATTAATTGT
>JAUTBT010002034.1:0-28543 GCA_032361225.1 Lepetodrilus schrolli
TGAAAACACTAACAGTGAAAACACTAACAGTGAAAACACTAACAGTGTTTTTAGTGAAAACACTAACAGTGAAAACACTAACAGTGTTTTTAGTGAAAACACTAACAGTGAAAACACTAACAGTGAAAACACTAACAGTGTTTTTAGTGAAAACACTAACAGTGAAAACACTAACAGTGTTTTTAGTGAAAACACTAACAGTGAAAACACTAACAGTGAAAACACTAACAGTGTTTTTAGTGAAAACACTAACAGTGAAAACATTAACAGTGTTTTTAGTGAAAACACTAACAGTGTTTTTAGTGAAAACACTAACAGTGAAAACACTAACAATGAAAACACTAACAGAGCGTTGCATTATTGCCGTAATTAGTGCATACAATGAGAACAATAAAAACCACTTCTTGTCGGTAAAGTGAAGGGAATAGTTACAAATATTGATAACAAAAAAAATTAAAATTTAAAATTTAAAATTGAGAAGAAAGGTTCTATAATAATTTTACTTATTCTATACAAACCTCTCACAGCGACGTCCATGTTGTTTAGCTGACGTGGGAACGAGAATATATTTAATATTATATACTAAATTGTTGTTGTTGTTTAAAGGGGGAAACACTTAGAAGTATTTGAAGGTATATCGCTCTTGAACCACAACTGTTTTAATGTATAGGCATACCATATACATGTAAAACGTATGCTTTATGGGGAACAACACATATTATGGACGGTACATGTCTTTGTGCCAAATACGCAGTTTCCAATGATAGGAAACCAAACGTCTAGATATTTTACGAATCTGGGCAGATTCCTAAATTGAAGCGCTAACGCAAGACATGACATCCAGGCACGTACAAGACTTTAATAACCTTCTAAGACTGTGACTACGCCACAACGGAAGGGTCGTGCAGTACAAATATACATACTAGTATCCGCTTAAGAAATGATAACTATCACATAATGTCCTATCTTAGACGTCCTGCACCCATACATAGTCGATCGCATTAGTCAGTATCTGCTGTATAACACTGATGAACAGCTACGAAGCTCTATAAGACTGCCTGAGTTCATTGAGAACGTAGTAGAACTATAAATACTCGGAAATGCCTTTTAAAGTTTCAGTTTAATTTCAGCGGCATTAGCAAAACGGAATATTAAAGTATGCCGTAGTTGTATATCTCGATTATTTAAACAGTGTGTCTATACAATTGAACAATAGTACTACAACTTTCAATAGATAGATAAATAGAACAGTACAATAATGTCACTCCTCCGATACCAGCTGTGTATTACATGTCGTGACTACAAGGTAAGCTTAACTTCAGCGTTAGTAATTATAATAGTCTACGGATAATCCTGAAGGCAAGTTTGCCTTCAATTCTTTGTTTCAGCGCCAATCCGTTTAGTACATATAAGTGTCCTGTCCTTCATGTTAAAATCCAATTACTATCTGCTCACGTTGCGGGTTTCCATTCGGACTTACTTGTACAGCCATCAGAAATGACGTGGTCACGACAGTTGTAATATGTCGAAATGTTAAAATTACTACAACAACGTGTGAAGCTTTACAACTTTATCAATCAGCACAACGTTGCCTCTTTCAAGGTGCTAATGTTGACATGTTGACCTATTTCTGCTTACTTTTGTCAAATATGTAGTCTATATCTATCGCGACGATAATTAGAGCGGGACTCGCAAGACGGCAATCAATGCCACGTATACCGGTACCCTCGAATTTGATTACCTTCTCTTTGCCGTTCAGTGTTTTAGTTCCTGGCATAACAATATTAGAGAAAACTAGAAGGACGATTGGATGTTCTCAAAAACACCATTAGCAACTCTAGAAATTGGTCGTGTGTCCAGAAATATCTGTAATTTAGTATTGTCCAAGTTAAGCGTCGGCTTTCACGTTTATCGTACCGGGATTCCACGTTCAGTATCGGGTTGGGAAGTAATCAGTATGGGTGATGGGCATCTAGCCGGTGGACACGGGCGTATCTAAATGACAGAGGTTAATGGGTCTTCACTCAGTATCGAGTTATCGCCACATTCTGTAATCCCAGCTGTAGCCGGGAGCCTGATGCTTAAGTTACTACAGTTGTTCTACAGCATCTGCACAATAGATACGTTAATAGTTGATGTATGCATGCGCTACTGAAACCTTTTCGTTCATGTGGCCAGACTATTGACTGAATGATGACTAACTGTGGCATGAACAATGCTAATGTCAGGTGCCCGACATGTTTTAGGCCAATTTTGATTTAGGTGTTCGTAGTTTTGTGTTTGCAGTTCAATGACAGAGTTCGGAAACTATGCCTATGGTCTTAATTCCTCTGACGAAAAACACCACTGGATACTCAATGGCACCATAGTGTTCTAATTTTGCTATTTTCCCCGCTTTACGAAAAACACACTGGCGTCTGACGGTGCTTGGCCTACACTGCACGACTACACTGATGCAGGACTACAAACAAGGATCAACTTGGTTACATGGCTAGTTTGATCCCTACTACCCAAAAGCGTCACGACGACACAAATTATTCATCCACCATAAAGAGCGGTTTCACACAGGTGCGTGTAGAGTTGGCTCATACAATGCATCAACTGCCTTTGATATTTGATAAATGTATGTTATTACACTGGGCCTTGATAAAAGTAAATATTTAATGACACAATGCAATAACTAGTGTACTATTAGTCACCTGCTACTTTAGTAAAAAGGTCTAAAGAGAGTAAAACAAATTCCTTTGGGAAAAGAAAATACTACACATATTAAATAGAAGCCATAATCATCGCCTATTGAACAGATATCGGCTTTAGTACTTATTACTCATTCTATTTGACGTGATTGGACATGCGCAAAAGCAAGCACAGTAAATGGTTATATTCGATGTGAATAATGGGCCAAATATAAATCTAACATAAATCTAAAACCAGAAGATCCAGTAGTCGTTATATTATTAACGACGCATACTAGACCAGTGTGTGTAGCTAGTGCTTGACGGTATGATCAAGTACAATACCTGTACAGTACCACCAACAACAAAAAAACACATCTAATACAACCAACTTCTCTAATATTGATCTTGCTTCATAAGTAGAATATTTTGTTGACAATTACAGATTTGACAATGTACGCTCCGTGATAAAAAAACAAAACAAAAAAAAACGGACTTTGGGCCACTTTGAACTACCAAGATGGAGAAAAACACACATTTGATCAATTATCAATTCTGACAGTTTACGACAGTTTGCTGATTCTTAATTTTGACAGGTAAGCTGGATCAATGATCGTATCACAGTAGGATAAGCAAGTGGGAAAACGACATTCACTTCATAATCTAACGATCAAACATCTATAACTTCAATTTAAAACTCTAACCAGATTCTTAATAGAAATATTATACTATCGACGTCAGGCTAAAAGAACCGTTGAAAATGAAGCAAAACGTATTTAATGCAATGGCCTCTCGGGAAATTATTATTAACTACTGTTGACAAATGTCATTTCCCTTTTAACACTCAACAATGTCGTGTATCCCTTGCAAATATAATTCGCATGTCATCGTTAGCCTAAATTCGCAAATCAATAAATATCAAATTGCAGTTAGAAAATATTGAAAATTTCAATTTAAAACATCACCTTAGTGTCTTCATTATGAAACACGATGTTAGTGGTAGTGTTAGCGAAGTGAACGACTGACAGTGCTAGTGTTACCGAA
Organism: Lepetodrilus schrolli; assembly: GCA_032361225.1. Classification (NCBI taxonomy): domain Eukaryota; kingdom Metazoa; phylum Mollusca; class Gastropoda; order Lepetellida; family Lepetodrilidae; genus Lepetodrilus; species Lepetodrilus schrolli. Next base: position 3,720 of record JAUTBT010002034.1, read on the forward strand.
TAGTTAGATGCTAAAAGTTAAGATTTCAGGAGCTGGCTTTTCCTAAGATGTCATAACTTGCATCCACTCATTTTGTATTGTGAATAAAATATGTTTAAACTAAAGTAAAAAGAAAATACAAACTGGCTGTGTTAGTACTATCCATATTAACGATTGTATCCACCACACTGGCACTTACTTTACCTATTAATCAACAACAAGATATGTCTTTGAAAACTTTCGTCAGCATCTGTCTCACATAATACTAGTAATGGCATTACTTCAGTCATTATTTTGACAATGTTCTCCACAGCTGCTGGTATACCATGTTATCACACACACTAGCATGGAGGAACGATGTACTGGCACCATCTTGCTACTACAGATCTGTGTTCATCCAGTGTAGAATAATTTCACCAACGGTCATCTTAGAGGTTGAAGTTACAATTACAAGGGTGCTATGTTAGTCTTGATCTTGGGATTCGAACAATATACACGTATAATACAGAGAAACCAGTTAGAAACACTCATACTCACAAGTAAGAACATATTTCTGACATAAAACTAAATTGAACATGGTGCTCTGTGTTAGTAAAGTTTATTACTGTATATTCTCAATCACATCAATGTATACAGGCATACAAATAGTATAAAACTGTACCTTAAATTTATATTTCATATGAAACTCGACTGGTATGACATGCTCATTTATCCAGGAAACAAATACATTCAATACTCAATATGTGCCCCAGCTATGGCGAAGTTCATACATTCTAGAATACTGCATACATCATAGTGTCCAGAATATAGTACACGTGAATTCATCATAACAGACATTAACAAAAACGTAACATGGCAATATTATTATTTTTCACAGCCTCACTAGTTCACAGATGCTGTAAAATAAGTTCCTCTATCCAGGATAGCAGCTATACACAACATCTACATTGTAACAGTAAATTGTAGAAGTAAGAGTAACATCCAGTTGAACTATTGCATGGACATTGTACAGTCAAACAGAGCAGAAACCATGATTGCTATTATAATGATTATCATTCATTATGTATGCCTACAACCACTACCATTCATACCAAAAACTGTATCTTGATTACAATTTTGAAGTTTTCTGTTCTATATTATAATACCCCAACTTCTCCATGACCAAGATCAAAGATCGCCATTATGCAATCTGATACAGAAGCATGATCTCTTCACTTAATATGGAAATAGAAAACAAATAAATGAATGGAATATTATCTGAAAAAGATGTGAAAGTTGAATAAATAGTTTTACCCAAATATAGTGTTTACCGAATTCAATCTAATTTCACAAAATGATTCCACGACATATAAATCAAGAGGACTATTACAAAGGGCTCAGTACAAAACATCAATGACACAATAAATCCATCTCCTGTGACTAAGGGTATTTTTCTTGTTATTTTGGAAAGATTTCCGCCCGCACCCCTCCTGTTTTTCATGTTTTCCTCTCCCATCTTTAACATTGGGAAAACATTCCGTCCTTAAATTTCATCGTTTCTAGAAAGGAATTATTATTTTTATTCCAACCGGGAATCGAATATGCGCCGACCTGCACATGGGCGACAAGTTACAGTGTCCGAGCGCCTAGCCAACTGTGCTACCGGGAACACATTAAAGCCTAACACAAATTTTCGAAGTCTTCGCTCTACGTGCCGTGGGAACCCTGTAAAGAGTTTGATGCTATTACGGAATGAGTCTGGTACTATTCCGGACGTTTCAGTCCACAAGTTCTTAAGTTGTATTTTACAACCACTTCAATAGAAAAGTGATTCGATGTTCGCGATCATCAATGTTGTTATAAAATGTGGCCAAAATATTTTTAATTACATCACTAACCCTAACCCTAGAATAACCCAAACCCTAAGATAGTATATTGGGGACCCAAGGGCTAAAGAAGACCTAGTACTCTGTATAAATAACAGTAACACTATATGACATCACAACATCAATCGGCCATCCTCGGACAATTCCGTTGGTCATATCATGTGACATCTGGCTTCCATATTAGATTTCTATCGACAGACACGCGAGTTCGAGTTGTACATGTATTTTTCGCCATGTCTTTAAATCAGTACCCTTACAAAATTGCGATATTCTAGTGTCGCGGATATCATTGCATGTTATAAAATGACACACGCGTGAATAGAAGAAGAAAAGGGAGGGGGGTGCGGGCGGAAATCGTACCCATCATTCTCAGGTCTCCATGGTTACGGTGACTGCCGCTCAAACACCCAGCCATCATCACCCACGTGTGTTGTTTCAGGGTTTATCGTCTCTCCCTCCTCTAGCCGGCGGAACACTATACGATCATGGAGTCTGTTGGATTGGCCTTGCCAGAACTCCACAACTTTAGGCCGCACCAAGTAACCTCCCCTGAAAAGAGCGCCACATTTTATGTGCCCTTCTGAGATGTACTACAGCCTTCGTTTGGGGCAATTAACATCTGCCAACCAGCTACTTCTTCGAAAACACCAGACATATCAAATTTAAATATGTTAAAACGCAATGCAGATTCCCATTGTTTTGATACAGCGAAAACGGCAATGTCGTATTTTTCTTTCATTGTTATTTTTTGCAATAACATACCAATCTTTCTACACTATATATGTAATATTAATTCTAATAATTCACCTTCCTTGCAATATCACTGCCTCGTTTTCTTAGTTTGTAATTGCAGATTGCAAGGATGCCCATGGTGGGTTTCAATACACAAATAATTATAAACACAAATACAGCACAGTGTACATGGTACATAAAGATAGCTTCTACTTGTGTGACAATAATTAGAAAGTTTGTCATCTTTCTAAAAAGCTGCAATGACAAAATCATATGTACTATGATAATAATACACTTTTATTTACATTTTGAGGAATTGTGAAAATATGTATAAATATTTTTTTTCAAATATAACAACTACATTTTCATACAGTGTACTCGGCGGCATCACTTTACTCCGGCAATTTCAAAGTCCTGGCCAGTGCATTTAACATTAGTTTACATTTGAATAACCCGGCACCTCTCTATTCTGTGAATTGGCGTTACTAAAGAGGACCATATGCATTATTCACTACTAATTAATATTGTGTAAATCGGCTTAGGAGTGCAGTAATCATATTATGAAAACAATGGCTGGCATTTAATTGGCATTTGCGGCTGAACTTCTAGAGATTACATACAGGGTGGATGAATGGACTTATGTCTACTCTTTATGTATACTCACTAAATTGTGTTGTCTCATTTTTGAGTTAAATGTGGTCAGAGTAGCCTACATATAAATATGCATTGATAGGTCTATTTTTCATATAGTGCTAATGCGAAAATCATGACAGATCGACCAGGAAAATGTAAGTGAGATTGAACTGCCAGCTATATATGACCAACACAAAAAGAGTTATAAGAAAAAAATGAATATTGGTAGGCAAACTGTACCAGATATCTTAATAGTGTCATGAACAGCATCTTAATCAGTATGCTGAAAACATCGCTAGTTCAAGAAAGAAACTGACAGGCGGCAACTGTGAACAACTTAACAATATGGTACGTGCATGGTACAAGATGGCAACAGCTAAGACATTTTCTGTCAAATCCGGCATTTTCTGTTTGTCCCAATGAGTGCCGGTTTAGACAGAGTACAAATTGTAGTAAAAATGTTTGTGTTTGTATCATTGTGGAATAGTTAGGCTATTCCTTGTTACTTACCAGTGACTTGGTTTAGGAATAACTTTGCTCTCATCTTCGTATTCTTTATGCAGTTCTTCATTTCTCTTATCTAGCACCTGAAACCAACAATGTTATCAGATTAATTCTAAGACATGTAGTATTAGTTACTACTGAAGCTATTATGATTATCACAGTCATGTCTGTACAGTTTACTATCCAGACAGGACCAACACAATTTATTTCTTTTCTCAGTGAGTGGATACTCCTATCAAAACCATACATCAGACCAATGAAGACATGCTCAAAGATAATTTATGTGAGCAACTATATTGCTGTTTATAAAATGCTCTTAATAAATATATTCACAATGTCTCTGTTTGATAGGCTATCATATCAAATGATGACTGAAAATGTTCTCACTGACCTCTCTGCTAGCTATGACCTGACTCTGCTGACTGACAATGGCGCCAATTTGACTTGGTCGAGGACGGGAGATGAAATACTCCACAGAATCTTTCTCAGGTATTTTCTCCACTTTACCTTCAATCCTCACCTGTAACACGAAACACAATCACACAGGCACCGTGTAACATGACTAGGCTAACTTCAGATGGAAATCAAGTGACACTACAAGGTATTGATCAACAATATTGTAATGTGCTCTACAAGTATTTGTAAACTGAAGCATTCATAATATAACTTCAATAAATGTCATCATCAATTTAGCTGCACATATAATCATGATACATGATATCAGTGGCTTCAATCAATATTCATGCAATTACATTTCATATTTGGAGGTGATAAACCTGCATTCCACATTATTGATGGCAATAAAACAACTAATTAGCTAGTGTGTTACTAAGTGTATGTCCATTTTATACTTACTGATCTCCTTAACAAATCCCAGAAAAACAAGAGACTGCAGTTGGGGTTCTCAGCCTAGGAATAACAACATAGACTTCATGAATTCATACATCAGCTGTACATTACATATATTTAACCCAAGGTAGAGCTGCAGAAGAAATGAGAGACATTAATGTGATCAAAGCTTACAGCATCCCAACAAAATGAACACATTACAAAACATAAGTTTTGTTATCTGGACTATTACACTGGCCAATACTGTATTAGCACATCAGTATATTTCTGTCCTGGTAGCAATTACTACCAGGAGTGTTATCATTTAATTTTTGTAAATAAACAAACAATTCAATACCAGTTCCTGCGCTTTCCTACTCTCATAGTTGGAGAAGAACGTAAAACCCTCTCGGCTGAAGCCTTTCAACAAAACTATTCTCACTGAAGGAATTCCAGTCCTGCCAAATAAAATGCGTCATGATGTAGCTTGGTAAATACACTGGAAATGTCTGAACATACAGACAGACTGGGTAAGCAAACCTGGCAATGTCTGATCAACACAAGACTCATCGTACGCATATCAATTATTTTAGAATGATGTTTAAATTACGGGTATGACATTGAAGAGCCATGTAAACAAAGCCATGTAAACAGAGACATATTATCATGTATACCATAATAATCATACTAATTTGAAAAGGAGAAAATAATTAAATTTGTAGCTGTTTGATTATTAGTATAAAACGAAAGTTGAAAATGATCGATGTTTCGTATAATTAGGGACAACCAAATTAAATTAAAGTACAAAAATATGGTTGTAAATGATGAAATGGTAAATAAATTAAAGATTTTTGAAAAAAAAATACAAAAAAATTTGGACAAAAATAATTTGGAAAAAATGGTCATGTTTGTATTTTTAGGGCTGGACATTTTTTTTATTTTTGGCTATTAATTTAGGTGTTCTTACTATTAGATGGTTCGAGTTATTAGGATAATTACGGTAGCTCAGACATAAATATCTTGTGTATAAAACATAATAAATAATTGCAAATAAATGATTGATGAAGTGAATTCTTGTTACATGAGAACATGATGTTGTGATGTCCGTCTACTAGGATCATAGCAATTATTTGTCAAAGGCCTTTAGTGGCAATTTCTTGGATTTTTAATTAATTTTTACATTTATTTTAAAGATTCATTTTTTTTAAAAACATGCTGCCAATGTAAAAAAAAAAAAAATCATTAAAAATCCGAAAAATGCCACAAAACGCCTTTGACAAGGACTAGGATAATCATAGGATGCATTCATCTTTTAATATCAAAGTGTACAGAATGGTGGCACGGTTACATCCACTGCTTACTTGGTGGCTGTGGCCAGTGCCATTGTGTTTGGTTCCAGAATGCCTTCAGTGGCTGCAGCCTGGTCAAACCAGTGTCGGAACTGTTCTAGTGGCTCTCTAGACTTCAGATGCTCAACATCAAAGATGTCTTTTGACGTCAGGTATGGCTTTCTCATCTCTGTAAGTATGTCAATACATTTGAGAGGTCAAGCATCAAGGTTACTAACCTTATTTTAAAGTATGATTTCGGTTCCATGCTCAAATTTGTGTCAAAATACTTACTATTGGCAGGAATTAAAGTGACTCAAACAGATATTGCCAACATAGCATGTATAGTGTGATTTTTACCTATGCCCATTCATGCATGCCATTTGTATTACTTTATTGGTATTGAATAAATCTTTGTTAGCATAAACATAGAATTGCATGGCAGCGTGCAAGCTATTGCCTATACATTTAAATAGTAAAACTAGTGCAAACATTTGTTTAAATAAAATGATTTTACTAAATGAAAATTCAACAAAATCATATTGAAAATGTCATGTGTACAACCTCTTGAAGTTGAACCTCCGTACCAGATGAATCCCGGGTAAAATACGAACCTGCAAGGTTATCCGACATGGTGCTGATTTGGAAGGACTGATATATCTCTGATGACCAGACTATAATACATCTACCCTCTGTCCCTTATGCAATATTCACGGATAAAGTCAATATCAACAACTAAATCACAAGACGAGTCACTTAGGTCAAATCCGGATGTTTACATCCATAGCGCATCCGGAAACGCATGCGCAATCGACATATTTCCCAAATTAATCGATCATACATATCCACAACTAATCATTATTTAAATATAAGTACGGCAGCTGCAAGTCATTTCTGGTCACGTAGTTAACGTGAAATATATTATTACCTGAAAACTATTCATTTGGTTTGTATACTGCACGCACACGTACGTAATTTAATCAGCTAATGTACATATTTCCGAAAATAAATGTTCATGACTTAGTTGCCAGGTCAGATAAATTAATGAACATAAAATAGCAGTATAATCGACTTAGTAGAAAACTGGAAAGTGCCACGAAGACTGGACATATCTAACATTACACTGTTTATTCAAGCATCGCGGAAACCTTGCTTTCGCCAGTGGCAGCGACTGATGAAATGCTATATTCTTTTACTAATTAGTTGCAGGCAATTAGTATACGTATGGGAATGCTATGATGTACGCATGCGTATATAAAAACCGCGCGAAACTCGTTCCACGTGTGTGATTTCTGTGTTTACCGACTTAGATCGACGTTTGTACAATATTTTGTTTTACAATAGATTCAGTCGCAATCAGTGATGGCTCACCTGGTAAGAAAACAGGACGTATTCGTGGATTTGTAGTCAAGTTTCAAACAATAATAATGTGTTTGTCTAGCTCTATAATTTCTATTTGTTTCTATTTTATTTTCTCATCAAAGTGAACATGATTGAATGAATGTCAGAAATATAATTTACGTAATTTAAGTAAATTGGAGTAAAATGACAGACAAATCAATGAAGGATATTTACATAAATAATAAATATAATATTTGAAAAGAGAACGCAACGTAAATCACTAATTCATTCATGCCCTCGACTGATTAACCTATCCTGAGCTGTCTCCCACTTATGACAGTACAGTTGTTTGCCTAGTTCCGGGTCAGTGGCATACATAAAATTCATTCGCGGGAATACAAGATACAGCACATACTTTATAATGAGCTATTTTGAATATTAGCCATTTATTTAAATTAACAGGAAAAAAATGTCTTAAGTTTTGTGTTGCTTGACCTGAAATATACAGTAGTTGTAAAAATGCGTGTTGATTTTTGAGTGAGCGTGCTAATTTGTAGGCGCAATATTTTTTTAAAATGCAGTAATCCAAAGATAATACATACCATCAATAGCCAATTATGAATAAATGTTAGATCCAAGTAGTGCTAGTTTTTGTGGTAATTCATGCTCAGTGTTGAACATGATTTTGCTAGTTTCGGATCAATCGTCTAAGCCATGGTTTTGTCATTTGCTAAGCAGCATGCATTTATCAAATCTTGGCGCTCAGCATTAAAGGGGTAAAGCAAGGACTGGTCGGCTCGGAGTCGGTATACCTCCAAGTGAGCTAGCACTATAAACACTGGTGGAAATCCAGACTAGTACAAGCAGTACAAATGCATGCAAGCCATGACAATGATGATATGAGTGAAACAAATCTTGAAAGTGGCTTAAAATCCCAAATCAACCAACCAATATTGTGATATTGACATGAAAGTTATTTTACCTGCATCCTTAATATTATTATGTTAATTGTTATATATATATATCTGTCGTTGCACGAGTTGTATCACCAACTGTGACCAAGCATATCAATCTAATCAGCTGATATTTACCAGCTGTTGACTGTACTGTGTGATGGTTGATTAATCTTTTCCATCCTAATTTCCATGTTTATTTGATATATTATATAGTCTAAACAAAATATTTTATTTTTTTTTTACAATAAATACACACTGAAATTAACAATATTTTAAGTAAATCAACTTCATAAATAATTTGCCTAACAATCATACAATGCCTAATCCAATTTTTTTCTCCATTGATTTATTAAGTTATTAATATGCTACATTATATAGATTATATTAATCTAATTCTAAATAACTTATTATTGTTAGATGGAGAACAATTACAAAATACGATATCTAACTAGTATTTTTAAATCACTGAAGAAAGTTTGCTGTTATCATGATTAATATACTGTTTTGAAGTTTTTCTTGACAAGACCATCCATCTATGAAGCGACAGCACACTGGTCAAATTATAAATATCACAATACTGAAAAATACTTGATAAGTTATCCGTTAACATCCAAAGTAAGGATCATATCCAAATGTTGAGGAAGAGTCCATGACAAATAATTGACCAAAATTTGATTCAACAAACTTTCTATCGCCCGGTGACGTACACCTTGTGTCATTAAAGAGGACATGTTTGACTGACACGTATGATATGTTGTATATTATATATTACTATATTTACTATATTATATGTTTTCAGACAAAGAAGTTGATGTCGGAATATGAGGCTCTGCGAAATAAGAACTTGGAGGATAACCATGCTGTTGTAAGCAGATGATACAATCATTATATATGTTAGGACAATCATGATATATGTTAGGACACTTTGATATATGTTAGGACAATTATGGTGTATGTTAGGACGGGGCGGGTGGTAGCGTAGTCGTAGAACAGTTGGACTTCGGTTCCAGGTTCAAATCCCGCCCCAAGGTCCCAGCATCAATGTTCGCGAAAGTTACCTTTCTGACGCAATATTGATAGGATGCTATGTCTGTAGAGTGGTAATGCAGTTATCATCATTGGGCTTGTCAGTACCAGCCGGTGCTCGCATGTTTACTGCAACAATCAGTTCTACGGATGCTGCGGGTTTCCTCCTGCCCTAAACTGATAAGTCGTGATATAAGTGAAAGAATCTTGAAAGAGACTAAACCCCAATTCAAAAAAAAATATGTTAGGACAATTTTGATATATGCTAGGACACTTTGATATGTTAGAACACATGATATATGTTAGGACATTTTGATATATGTTAGGACAATTATGATATATGTTAGGACACTTTGATATGTGTTAGGACAATCATGATATATGTTAGGACAATTATGATATATGTTAGGACAATTATGGTATATGTTAGGACAATTTGGCAGTCGTATATAGTAGGCTATTGTATTTTGATTACTATGACATACCACCAACCGTTAAAGACAAATATTTCACATTCTCTAGCAAATCTTGTTCAATTTTAGCTGGCCAAACTAATGGAGGACTTGAAGAAATGCATGCCCCAGAAAGCACCGTCACGGGTAAGTACCAGCTTGGAACATGTGTCATGGATTATTTTATGGGAATTCTTCAAACATAAGTAATTTTCTGGGGATTTACTTAGACTGGATGGGGCTTGTTTTCCATTGAAATCACAATTCTCTGTTGCCATGCCTGTAAATAATATTTATTGAGGAAATTAGTCTTTTAGTTGTTTGTATGCCAAAACGTTAGCCATATTTTTCACTATCACTGTTATTTACTGATTAATAGTTTCAATTCGTTTGCTTGTCAGCGACAAAGAGGGTCAAAGACGAGTGACAGTTTCGGTCCAGTGAGGAGAAACCCGTCGAGAAGTGCGCGTAGTTTCCTAAGTCTGGACCCTCCTCGTACCCGAGCTCGCAGTGCCTCCGTATCCTCCTCCATATCTTCCTCATCCTCCACATCCCCGTCTTCATCGCCAGAGGTAGTTGTCAGACGTAGTTGTCAGACGTAGTTGTCAGACGTAGCTGCTTTAATGCTAGTGTTCACATTAGATAAGTGATCATGCACTGATGTTTGTGTAAGCTCTAATTCAATTGATAGATTGAGCAATAAATAACCACTTTTGGTTTTCACTGCTTTTGGTTCATCCATCTCAAAGCTGTATATGATGCTGAAACTGTCATTTGACCCTTTCCATGCCAGATTATTTGCATCCAATCAAAAAATGGACAATAACCTTAAAAACTGATTTCTTTTCAGAAATTGGTTGTAAGATTTGGATTTTTCAACAAATCATCTCACAGTGGTGTCAACAGGCTAGACGTGGACTCCGATGAGGTTTGTAAAATATTTGACTAATAATATATTATCCGAGAAGATATTAGTAAATTCAAATGTGGTTAAACTATTGCGACACACCCAAGACATTTTCTCATGACTTGTAACTGACGTTCTTGTATATATATATTTCTGTCTGACCTGAACCCCGTACCATGGAATGATTGTAGTACTACGAGAGTCATAACTCCCATACTTTAACATGATGTTATGACTCTCGTAGTGCTAGAATTGTTCTCTCCTTCAAGATAATAATTCATTAATTCATTAAGCTGATGACACTTAAGTTGCCCAAAACCTTTTTTTTTTAAAGGGGGTATTTTAAAACGAGACCATTCTGACCGTTGGTTGCTGAAATTTAATTCTACACATGGTAATCTTGTTAACTCCTCCAGGATGAGCTCCAAGTTCCTGTACGGAGACCACGTGCCTCCCAAGAGGTCAAGGCCGCCAAGGACATCACGGCACAAGACCTGGAGCTCGTGGCCATGTTTGTCAGTGATAAGACATATGACAGCATCACGGTGAGCTCCACATCTCTGGAGGAAAGGCTTCCAATATTGCTGCTTTATTGAGTATTGTTTATCAAATAAAAATTCTTTCTTTGCTTTTGATTCATTAAAATGACATCACTATGGTGTAAAGCTGGATGTCTGCAGCAAAATGGAGGTTAAATTAAGAACGGTGGTTAATGTTTTGTTTTTGTGTGTAGGGATCCACGTGTCATCAGTGTCGGCAGAAAACTAGCGACATGAAGACGGTGTGTCGATCTGGAAACTGTTTCGGTGTTCGCGGGCAGGTGAGAGATTTGAGTGTCCTTCATGTAGCGACGTTGCATTCAGTCGGTCAGTCATCAATTTTACACTTGAATCTATCCATTATATTAATGTAATTTTCGATGCATGATTAGACCAAGTTATTGTGCATTGAGGTTTTAGTTTTAGTTTATTATTATCAAGAATTGATCCTCGTTTTAGTTCTGTGGTCCCTGCTTACGAAATCGATATGGAGAAGATGCAAAAGAGGCTTTAAAAACCCCTGTGAGTAATGACCAGACAACTAACATTTCCCTGGTGGTTTTTTACCAATTGTTCATGCTGCTTTTCATTTAAAATCATCTATAGTAAAATTAAATATTATTCGTCATGTATGGGTGAAAGATTCCCGCTGCGAGGTAAAACAATAATTCATTCAGTCACTGAGGTACTCACTTGTCTGTACATACGTGGGCTGGTGTGGTTATTCACTATTGTATGTGATGAAAATACAAATACTGATGGAACAGATATTCATGCGGTCTTATGAATTATCTCTTCATCTTTTGAGTCGTCACATATGGGTGGAATATTCCCGATGTGACATAAAGCACTAATTCAATTTAAGAAAATCTTATATGTTGAATCACAACACTTCTTCCTATACACGTTCTCTGGTTGCTATGCATCAGAAATATTTCGAAAGAATGTAATGATTGCATTGTTGCTGTGTTTGCAGGATTGGATCTGCCCGCCGTGTAGAAGTATATGCAACTGTAGTTTCTGTCGGAAGAAAGCCGGCAAGTCTTGTACTGGGATTCTTATACACCTCGCTAGAGAAAATGGCTTCAACGACGTCAACACGTATTTGCAAAGGCGAGTTTTCTTTCTTGGCAGAAACTTTGCTGTAATGCTTGGACTGTCAGACAGACCACCTATAATACATACTTGCTAGCAGGAGGTTTGGCTGTCTAGCAGGATGGAAGCTAATGTAGAGATGGGAAAGACATCCACCATTTCATTGAATCAGTTCGATAAAAATTATTTACCATCACAGCCTTGCTGTCTGACATTGGTACAAACATTAATAAAAACGCTTTTACTGAAGTTGTGTAACCGTAACATTGAGTATACCCCAAACAATTGTTTGTACACAATAAATTATTAATCTTCTCATTGTAATTTCAGTTTAAAGAAGAAGACTGTTGCCGTGGAGAAGAATTAGAAGAGTGAACATTGCCTGGTTTTCATTGATAACTGTATGCTGAGCCACGTTGACAATTTACCTTCAGACTTTACTGGCAAACCACCCCTCAGAACAGTATTTATGTGTGGGTATGATTGTGCTAACATTTGTCTCATTAGGATGATTACTAGTGTTCAATTTTAATCAAATGAAAATTAAAATACTGCATAAAAACATTTAATTTTGAATTTTAATCTATACGGTATGCTTTTGTTAATGATGAAATGTTGTGTTGTGTGTTCGGAATGTTTTACCATGTTCAATGAGAGTGAGTGGCACGAGTCTTTAAGTTTATTTTATTAGTTTGCATGACGTACTTTTATTCGTTTACATGACATACTTTTATTAGTTTACATGACATGCAAGTTAGCTGTGTATTCAGCCTACACTACTTTTCACTACATAGTACGAAAGCCATTCAGCCGTAGTGTTTTGTAGGAAAGCCCAATGCATGAAGCGAGCCACTAATTTCTAGAATAGTAGTGGAAGGTAGTACTGCCTGAACGCAGCTCAGATATACCTAGCGAAATCACACGATATCTGCACGGATCCATTGGGAAGGTCTCCCTTATGGCCTTTTTCAGTAACTAAGAATAGTTTGTGGCAACATGTGAGGTTTCAAATGGCAATTAAATATATTGTCAACTTTAGCAATGTAAACAATTCCAATATTGTATATTGAATTATTAAAAGAAAAATCTGACCAGCAATTAGTATAGAATTATTGTTTGATAAATTGTGCACGACACCTTCCTAAGGGTATATCTGGTGAGGTCAATCCGTTGGATGTGTTTGACCAGATCATGCATGGCTCCAGACTAGGGGTGCAACGATTCGCCGGTGCACCACGATACACATCCACGTATCGTATCGCAAGGCTACTTTTCGATACACAATGATACAGATCTGTTTAATTTCCTGATTAATGATCATGGAGTAGATGTGTGAAATACATGTTGAAACATACTTCATTGGAGGGAAATCCATGCAGAATATATATAGATATTGTGTTCCTAAACATGAGGTACTTGACCTGTTGGAAGACACGTGGATGCCTCATGTAAACACTAGCTAGTAGATAAATGAACAGCTGAGACCATTGGAAAACCAGAACATGCATAATTAGTTAGCTGATACTTTTTAGTAGAACAATTAAGGTTAGCATAGATATATATTTGCATCTAGCAACTACATAAACAATATTTTTGCGACGATAACTCTTTTATTCATGGACATGCCCAGGCTGTTCCATAACGAGATAGATTAATGGTAGATCCGATCAAAACAGCACGTCGCTGAATAAATTAATACAGGGTAATTATCACACAAAATATAGTCATCATATTTTATTTATTGGGTTGCAAAATTGAACCCTAGATGTCTGCAAACTTGCAATACATTTTGTAACGGATATTCGGCTAAATTTAGAATAAAAGGGACAGGGCCCCCGTTCTCCACCGATGCAAAATCGTGAGTGTTGCAATGTTTCGGGTTCAAAGTATCTTTTTGTTTTTCTGATCAAACATTGTTGAGGTGTCATAGTGTGTATCGTATCGTGACCTGTGAATCGTGGCATGTATAGTATCGTAAAAAAATATGTATCGTTGCTGGCCTCCAGACTAACATTACGAGTTACATTCAGGGCAAGTAACAAAGGCACCAAAGGTACTAATGTTAAAAAAGTATGTTGCCTGTACATCGGGCATATGTTAAGTCTACAGCCCTGCCATGGATTCATTAATAGCATTTTTATAATTCATAACATCAAACCTTTGAAATGAAACCATTGTTAATGGCCCTGTCGCACATTGGTGATCAAGAAACGCACAAAAAATATTGGATACGCTGGCGATCTCGCCATCCAGAACGCGTGGATAACGAGTGCCTAGCATTCATCAGCGCGTGACTAGTGCACGGTCTAGCGATGGTCAGCGTTCGCCAGCATTTGGCCGATTTTGTTCATGCGTTACGAGTGCATTTGCGCAGATGGCCAAGGTGTAACAGGGCCATTAGTGATAGTTAATGTAGTACAGTTTTCCCAGACTTCATTTTATACAGTAAAAGTATCGTGTTTTACACAATCATTTGTAAATAGCCGGACTGTTCTATGTTTTACACTATCATTTGTAAATAGCCCGACTGTTCTATGTTTTAGCACTTGTTATAGGGCACAGATGTTAGATTTTAGGCATGTTTTATTATTGATAGATATTTTGAAATAAAATATTTTCTTACTTAGCCATGTACTTATCACTGAACTTGTCACCTTGTGGACCAGGCCCCAGTTCCACAGAACAATCCTAGCACTGTGAGAGTCGTAATAATGCCATGTTAAGGAATGGGAGTTCTGACTCTTGTAGCGCTACAATATTCTGTGGTTCCGACTGACTCTTGTAGCACTACAATCATTCTGTATTTGCGAACACACTGTGGAGCAGATGCAGTGAATTGGTGTCACTCACTGTTTCAAGAGACTAGACACAGTTGTTTGTTTTCTCGTAGCCTGCATAGCTCGGGTGGTAGAGCATAGGATTCACAATCAGAAAAAGCGAGTTCGATCCTGACTAATGTCGAGATATTTTATAATGTGGAAGTAATGGCTGTTTGAAAAGTATACGAGTACAATACTACGATATTATTCTAATAATGAACAGATTTCCAATGCTATATTCAAATAATGAGATTTCCAATGCTAACGTGGAGCCATGTGTATTTTACACAATGATTAGCTAGCTGAACTAGGTAAGAGCCATATGCCATGGCTGATGGATAAAATTGCTATGATGAGACTGCAATAACTGGAGGAATTTGAGATATATTAAATGAATGATGTATACAGACATTGGATCCCATGGTAGTTCAGCCTGGAGAAGTGGCAAGCCAAAGTCGAATACAATTGCCTAAATCATTGTAGAGCTATTCTTACCTCGTTAGTGAATTATCGTTTTATGTCACAGTGGGAATCTTTCACCCTTATGTGACAATTTTACTTCTTCACAATTATGTTTCCACTGCAATTCTCAAAAGCCACTACACACTCTAACACGTGATTGACTGCATAATTCCTCGACACCTGGTTTGTCCTCGGACCGGCTGGACTAGGCACGTGATGAAGATTCCGAGTCGAAACCAGGATGACAAAACAATTTCCAGAATATCGAGATAAATATTTTAATACAAATCCTTCATATTCTCCACAAACATTCTTAATTAAATTACATTAAACCATTACAAAAGCTTCTGTTGCAAGCTATACAATGCAATTGGTTTTTATAGTTTATTCATATTGAAATATATCAAGAAAAATACTACAAAAATTTGGTACTTGAAGGAAGTTGATCTGGAGGTACTCCCCATACAGACAATTACATCGTCGTGACAACAGAACCACGCAGAATGGTTTGCACAAACTAGCTAGTCCCAGGTAATATTAAATATGGCTAAAATAATTTAACCACCATGCAATAAAAGTTTCTATGTAAAAGTTTAGGAAAGTTCTTGTAACCAGCTCAGTGCCGACATTGGTCAACCATTTCAATAGCATTACATGTGTTCTGTATTTATACCCACGAATCTAAAAAATAAAGATGTAAGAAAACCTAAATAGGCTGATAACATAATACCGTTAGCACCACAACATTTAGTTTGTTCTCGTCACAAACCTGTAGGGATGTTAAGAAACAATTCAATCGTGCGCTTCTTGTTCATTCAATGAATTACAAATATCGACATATATATTACTGGTTCAACAGTTAAAAAGTTCCAGCATGATCCTTTGTGCCCCGTGATTCCATTACCTCCACTCTCGGAGATTGCTAGTTCCACCACAGAGATTGCTAGTTCCACCAGTCTCCCGGGAGATGGCAGCACGCACCAAGATCGATCACCGACAGTTCCGTCATCAGTTCAGATACTCACAGACAGTTTCTGAGAAGTGCTTCAAGCGGACACTAACATCAATTACAGCCAGTTCCACCATTGCTTCAGACAGTCTCGGTGAAGTGCTGTAAACACTGACTGATGTCCAGGATGAATGGAGAGACGTTGAGATGAGATCCGAATGAGAAGCAGTTCCCACCGCCACCAATGATCATGAACTGTCCATCAGCCAGGGAGACACTGGAGTGCTTGTGTACCATCATCAAACACTCCTTCTGTGCTGGCTGAAATGTCAATAGTTGCTGCTTTCACCACCAGACAAACAAAGGTATTAGTTATTCTGCAATGAGATATTCAGTTGACAAAATATATTGTGTTGAGTGTCCATTTCCTTAAAATGCATCATTTGCCTCACATTGTGATCCATTTATTTAGTCATTGAATGAACATACTGAAATTCTATGAGCTGTTGGTAGAGGATGACCACAGGGGTATTGTAAGAGATGTTTCAAAACTCACGGGCAGTGCATACTCCTGACTCTTCCCTGTACAGAGATTCACAAGAGCCACACCTGGTGTACCCTGGGATAAATTGACTCCACCAATCACAACCAGGATGTCGTTGATCACATGGGCTGTATGAGAATACCTAAAAACATAGAGGATAAAAATAAAACAACCAACAGACTGACAGACGTTCAAACCTAAACAAATACAGCCCTACATGCTAATAATGTGTGGCAAGTTTAGAGTTTGTGCTGTTGCTTTTTAATTGGGTTTACAACTTCTTTCAAGATACTTTCACTCATATCACAGCTTGTCAGTTTACGGTATGAGGAGTCCTCCAACATACGTAGCACTTAATGTTGCAGTAAACCTGTGAGCACCGGCTGGTACTGACCGTGGCTGAAGCGAGCCCGTGACCACGAGTGTCCTCCATGTCCGGCTGGTCAGATCCAGACAGTGGACCGAGTTCTGAGGCAGCATCACCTCGTTTAGCCCGCCCACCAGGACGACCTCCTGACCCCACACAGACAGCGTGTGCGACTGCCGACACCCGGGAAGTTCTCCCTGACACTGCACCTGCAATAATGTAAAGTGTTTCAAATTACTACAGGGTTTGAATCAATAGGTTTCCAGTACCTAGTGGATGTCATGTACGATACTCGTCATTCACAGCCGACGGTCATCACATGTTGCATAATGCTGGCATGCCACGTCTTATGTTTCAAAAACGCAACTTACCCGACTCCAACAACATGTTTTTGGATCGTACAGGTAACTATCAGACAGCGAAGGCTCGGAAGAACTGCGACCACCGTAGAGATATACATACTCATGACCTAGAACCAACAAAATATACATATCTTTTTCAATGTGAATTGGTGCTCGAGATTACTCTAAAATGAATACAAATGTAATAAAGACGAATAACAACTGTGAATTTCACGATTTACATAGAAGAACTATGGATATGGATGTAGAGATTACCTGCTATACACACTCTGGTCGTGGCGTGTCTCCATCTTAAACAAGGAAGATCTCCTGTCTGACTGATCACTTTCAAGTCCATGTTCAAGTTCAATGCACTCGGCACCATATCATTCTGTTCGGTCTCTCCATCGGAATAGTCTCCATTCTGGTCACTTTTTCTTTTAGATTCATCCTTAATGCCTACTACTTTTAAATCACACTTGTCACTTGAATTTGGCTTTGACATATTTTCATGATGGGAATTGCTTGAAGCAGTATTTACACCCATACCACAGCTTGTATCACAGTTTGTAAGACTTGATTCACTGCTGTCAGGCAGATTATTGGTTGTCAATATCACTGGAGATTCTGTAGTGACACTGGTTTTCTCCGAGAATGTCAGACTGACCATCGTGGTACACAGGCGGAATGGCGAGTTTCTTCCTCCGAACACTAGCAGAGTATTATTATCCAATACATCAACACTATGATGCATTCTTGACACTAAAACAAAAACATAATACATACTTACCGGTATATACATTCATTAATATAATAGATTTTCATGAAACTGAAGATTATCATTCATTAATAGGAAATTAAGAATAAATCGCGTAATTTACATCAATTGTTACCTCACTATATGGAAATAAATACGTCTACGTTAAAAGTTAATATATCAAAACTTACTTTCTGAATCACTGTTGCCTATCTTGATGATACATTTCTTTGTGTTGGGGTCCAGTATATCATGTATGTGTACATCGGATATTCTCTGGTGGCGGCCATCTTGCTCGCCAAATCCGCCGATTGTAACAACATATCCATTATTGAGTCGGGTGCTTGTGTGACTGAATCTCTTAAGTGAATATGTCTGTGTCCATGGCAGGACTTTCACCAGGTCGTTCACACTTTCACAATGGATGACCAACTTATCTGGAAATACAAAACATATTAGGGACTCATGATTGGATAATTCATGAATTGTAAATGTGGTTTAGGTTGTGTAAAGCATCAGCAAACACTTTATATTCCTTTATGACGTTCAATTTTAGGCATCAGGGGAGGTAACTTAAAACAAAATATTTAATCCCTGGGTAGCCAATAAAAATGCTGTTGGCATTGAAAAAAACAACAATTCTACAGAAAACAACCAGGTATAACATAACACAGAGCAGCTGCCACGATGACAAAATAATGATTCAATGAAATACATTAAGAACAGGCAATATCTCTGGATGTCCATAGCTCTAAATAACTGAGGTGTGTAAACTTCAGTCTGACCTGCACTAGGTTGTCCTTCTCCCCCAAACAGCCCATGGCATTGGCTGGAGTACGCGCACAGCACAAAGTAGTGGGCACATTTGAGGTGCCATTCCTCGTACTCGTCAAACGGCTCCAGACTGCTGATGTGCTGCTTCTCCTCTGTGCTCACCAGGTGCTCGTAGAACTGGTTCATGTCATATCCCTCGCACCATGTCCAGCCCTGACACAACAAACACAATCAGTGGATTGTGATGACACAACAAACACAATCAATGTATTAAGATTATATTGACACAATCAATGGTTGTACTGACACAACAAATGAAATCGATGGTTAAACTAACATAAGCGATGGATGTACTGCTAGCACCACTGACTCAACAAACACACTCAAGGGGGCAGTATATTGATAATGTGATGTACACATGACATGTCACATTTCTAGATCACACAACCCACCAGTGACATGAATCTTTCTTTCTGAGATTCCAGAGTTGGGAAGGAGTTGATACATTTCAGTGGAGAACCGATCACATGGTAGTGGTTTTGCCTGGAATCACAACATGCACATCAATATTGCAATCACCCTGATCTAGAGAAAATGGATGTATAATGGACCAACATATATCACAGCATAAACAAACAAAAGGGTCAACATATTGATATTACGTGTTAAAATCTGGGGTTTACACAAACTGAGCTCAATTCAACTTACATAAAAAGTCCAAAAGCATCATTTGGGTGGATCTGTAAAATAATAAAAGGCCAGATACTAAATCGGTTCACTGTTGTCTGTGCAAAATTCCCACTGAATATCAACAAAAGATAAATGGAAGTGCAATTAATGTGGTTTAAAAATGACAACACTTGAGGAGTCAGCATATTATGGAATGTTTATGGACGCGTTACCTTCAGCTGACTCCTACATCACAATCTATTGATGTGACAGACTTAGCGCTCTTTACCTGTTCATACAAGACAAACACACTGTCAGAGAACGTCTCAGATGACCACTTGACCACAGCAGATGAACTGAAACATACGATTATCAATGAAAATAACCAATTATCTTGAAATATAACTATATTACAAGTCCTTAACTCTTATGTCCTACCAGACACAAGTATAGTCCTATTAGTAGGCAATTGTAACTGCATGTCCGAGGTGATGACAACTCAATGACCTACCATCTGCGGGTCATATAGGTGAGGACACACTCAGACAAGATGAGGGTTGGAGTCTCAAAGTCAACATGACACAGCCGCAGAGCCGCCTCCAGTGTGTTCAGCTGAGTCAGGTCAACACCCAGCATCTTGAAGTCGACGCAGTTGAGCTCTGGAACACAAGTGGAAATAAAGTTGTGACTACTCATTTCACGCTCAACTCCGTGTTGTTCACAAATGCCCATGCAACATTTGCAAGTTTCATAACCTTGGGGCTTGGTGATAAATAATTGATCGTAATGAAAATGAGGCTTCATGTAAACATTGTAAATGTCATACAAGTTTGAGAATGGCCTGTTCACGTTCAAAACTAATGCTGTGTTCACACAAGACCTTTAAACTGTCTTCAAACCGTCTTAAAGGCCTTAAAACGGAAAAAAACGTTCATGTGGACGTCACTTTAAATCGGTGTCAAACCAGTTCAATGTTCTAAAGCAACCCGAAACCGGCTTGAGAAAAATGATGACATTACGAGGGCTGGGGCACCGTTACGCCATTAAATCATACGCCGTGTGAACTGGCAACTTTTAATCCGTATTAACGAAGCCCGTTTCTGTAGACCGTCCCACAACTGACTACATACCTATGTGAGGAGAAGCAGCCTGTGGAACCTGCACATCACCCAGGAGATCTCTGAGTTCCGCTGTACTCTGAATGATGATATGCTTCCTCTTTACAACCTCCGGAAAATCAACCTGGAATTGATTAATACAGGGATTAATTTTCTATGAATTGCAAAATATCAATAGTTTGTTGATATTTTTGGCAAGATCAGTAACACCAAACAGCAACAACGTAACCAGTATCAGTTCATACAGCAACAACGTAAACAGCATCAGTTCATACACCAGTATCAGTTCATACAGCAACAACGTAACAAATATCAGTTCAAACTTGATGACATGGAAACACTGGTACTAGTGACGTACCTCAACAAAAGCCGTGTTTTTCAGATGGCCAGATGATTTCAGTCTGAAGTAGGTTGAATCAAATCCAGAACCCAGAGATATTATCTGTATAATCAACAACTTTATTAGCAATGATGTACAGTCAGGTACAACTTGGTAGCCATGGATACAAACAATGGTATCATGAATATCAGAGGTTCACTCAGAACACACAATCCAGCACATGATCATGACAATAAAAGTCCAGGAATTCACTAAAGCACAGCGGACATGGTGTAGGGAGTGAATTACTGTTTTATGTCACAGCCATAATCTCCCACCCACACGTGACCAGCATGGGGGTAGTAGATGTGCTTGTTCTAAAGTAAAATGAATTCAAAACAAATATAGAAATTCATACCTGTTTGTACGTTGATGAATAACGTTGCAGGAAATTTGTCACAATGCTGTTCACAGTTTTCGCTCGAATATAATAACCCCTGAAGCACAGATACAAAAATTATAATAAATCAAGCAGTACTTCGAGCAGTACTTCGAGTACTGGTAGTGTGATTTCTTGCTATGTGCAAGTATTTTAATACATTCATATTACCTACGTGCATATATTGAGACTTCCAAAAATTATAATAAATCAGGCAGTACTTCGAGTACCGGTAGTATGATTTCTTGCTATGTGCATGTATTTTAATACATTCATATTACCTATGTGCATATATCGAGACTTCCAAAAAATATAGGTACAACCTCTACAGTATTCACAAGGCTGAAGGTAGGGCTTAAGTCTTTTGATACAAATCATGTAATATCTTACACTGCACAGACAAACATGTGTTGACATAAACCATCAGAAAACTGTGTGAAAATAACGATGCAGCCCGTTAATGGCATTCAAGGTGTGTAAAGTGATCATTTGTCTAACAACAGTTGTCTCCCTTTAACTGCAATAATTTTCACAGCTGATGTTCGTGGTAAAAACGTGCGGTATCGAAAGAGTTAACAGTCTGTACCAATGTACCATGTGCACCAGTGTTGAGTGTACACGATACACAATGCATAGAATACATGGTATATCATGGTATATATTCACAATCAACTATCAATAAGTACATAAAGATTACGAACCACAAATATATAACACATACAATTTACAACCTTGCATATCGAAATAAAACTTTTACCAGTGTATTAAAGATGCCCGTCTGGAAGTTTTGGCAACAAAGAACTTGAGAAAGTTGTCCTCGACGTATCCCGCGGCCGCCATCGAGTTCTTGCTTACAACACTGTTGTCATTAGTACCCTGAACCTGCACAACACCAGAAACTAATCAATGCTTCAAACTGTCCGATCCATTCTACTTATATAGTGCACAGTTTTAGCTATGCTACTCATCAATTCACAGGTACTGTAAATAATATGAATTTTCAAGATATGCAGATTGAGTATACCGTAGACTGGCAGATGTTACAAAACCCGTTTGGTACTGTTACGCAAAGACTATTTAACCCTTTCCCTGCTGGATTAGGCACAGGCACAGCTCTTTAGGGCATCTCCGGTTGCCTCCAGCAAGGAGAGGGTTAATGCAGTTAACTCAAATTTAGGCAATAATTGTCCCCATCCAGTTCCAAAATTACAACTTTGTAGTTCGCAGAAAAAAAAACCTGTCTATTTAAGTTCTTACTATTTCACTTTACACTTTTGTTAAATATGTGGAGGGATGCTGTTCTATCATGTAACAGCGATTTACATATTCGAACACCAATGACAATTGGTCACATGAATATTCCTATTGTTCATGTACTGACAGATGAAACATATATAATGATCAACAGATGCCATGCAGGTTTTATTAATAAAAAATCATAACTTTTGAACAAATTATCACAACAAGAAAAACAGTATTCTAATGGAATCAGTGTAAAATGTTCTATCTGTATATCACAAAAGTGTAATGCTATCGCATATATCAAAAATCAGTTTGGAGTACCTAATTATTAATATAGATACATAATACCTCATTAATAAGCATTACTATTATCTCAATTG
The DNA here is from genome assembly GCA_032361225.1 of Lepetodrilus schrolli. NCBI lineage: Eukaryota > Metazoa > Mollusca > Gastropoda > Lepetellida > Lepetodrilidae > Lepetodrilus > Lepetodrilus schrolli. Next base: position 27,085 of record JAUTBT010002034.1, read on the forward strand.
GAAAGCACATACGACCGCCCATTTATATCCATATTCAAGTCTACATGTACGAAGCAGACTTGTCATGCTTTATAAAACTCTCATAGATGTTGTCATGAACAATGTGAAGAAGTATAACAGTTTGTGCAATACAGAAGATTCATTGGGCCACAGGGTGGGATAAAAACATGCATAGAAATGTTAATGCTACTCTTTCGATGCAATAATTATTTTGTGAACTTAACTAGTAGACAGAAAGTTCATTCAGCAATCTACAAAGTTGTAATTTTGGATTTTGTAGGGTACGGTATATGCATTTCCTAGCACTGTCAACATTTTTAGTGACCTGCGTAAAATAGTTATTGAGTAACAATACCAAGCAGGGGTTAATAACATTACCTGCCAGACTTTAGTTCAATGTGTATGCAGCTCTGAACATACTGTTTTCAGATTCTTTCAGAAACTCGTTGAAGTTGAAGTCCATTGAATAATGTAGTTGTGGCAAATGTGATAATTAACAGAGTTATCGGATTAATTAATACTAAATCACCTGATCTCACTTTGCAACTGATACAAGCCTAAGGATGGCCAGCAAATGTCTGTTATCATGGTTATGATGTAATTTGAAGATATTTCACTGCAAACACCTGTGGTGAAAACAGGTATGTCATATAATTTCACTGTGAAAAATAACTGGCAAACACTTGATCAGATAGTTACCGTAATTTCAGAGAGATCTAGTGTGATTCAAAAAACCCTATATTTACCACATGTTGATGAATTAGTATATATGCAAGAAAGTGAAAAATCAGACTGAAAGAAAAATAAAAGTATTGATAAACAACCAAATCATGCAGATGTCACCGAATGTATGATGTTTCAACCCATGTAAGTTGTGCCCCCAACCTATGACCGTTTCACCCCTACCAATATTTTGTCCACATCTTTTTCACCCCCGGCTAATTTTTTTGCATGGATGCTGGGTTACCAAATGGTTACCAGACGGCCGCTTTATGCCATGACTCCAAAACGCCACTTGAAAATGTAATAAAGTGTTTAGAGGGTCATAGTTAGAACCCGAAGTAACGTGACTTCCAGACAGGGAAGTTACCGAATGATGCCGGAAACGTCATCAGAAGTTACCGAAGTGTGCCGTGGCATCTCCAGAAAGTGTCGATTGGCTAGAAATCTTGTGACGTAATGATATGACATCAATTTATGACATATAACTATAAGTGACCCATATTTGGAAACGTGTCTAACAAAATGGCTGGGCGTTTGGATGAATATAGAGCGTGTTCCTATGAGAGATGAAGATTACCTTTGTTCCCAGACTGTATGGACCAGTTGGGCGAGTTCATACAGTTGTGATTCTGAAGTTTATACTTTTAAATGGTCTATTTTCAATCTTGAATGTATTTGAACCATATCGTCGGTATATTTTATAAAGACATTTTTTTTTAACACCAAACACCCCCCC
>JAUTBT010002035.1:0-10326 GCA_032361225.1 Lepetodrilus schrolli
GAGCGCTATGGTCTTATACATGGCAATCAGACACTAATGAGAATGCTATGGTCTTATACATGGCAATCAGACACTAACGAGAACACTATGGTCTTATACGTGGCAATCAGACACTAACGAGAGCGCTATGGTCTTATACATGGCAATCAGACACTAATGAGAATGCTATGGTCTTATACATGGCAATCAGACACTAACGAGAACACTATGGTCTTATACGTGGCAATCAGACACTAACGAGAGCGCTATGGTCTTATACATGGCAATCAGACACTAATGAGAATGCTATGGTCTTATACATGGCAATCAGACACTAATGAGAGTGCTATGGTCTTATACTTGGCAATCAGACACCAATGAGAACGCTATGGTCTTATACATGTCAATCAGACACTAACGAGAGCGCTATGGTCTTATACTTGGCAATCAGACACTAATGAGAACGCTATGGTCTTATACATGGCAATCAGACACTAACGAGAGCACTATGGTCTTCATTGTGAAACACTTGTTACGAGGCTCCTAAGATTGGGTTAGGAGCCTAAATAGTTAGGAGGCCATAGTGAAAGGGGGGGCCAAGAAGATAGGGAAAATAATATTAACTTTTCATGAATTTGCCTATAAATCGCATATAAAATAAAGGTAAAAATAGACAGGATACATATTTAAGATGACAACAGCATAACAAGTAAATAATATTAAAAGGTCTACAAAAGTCTCCACAGCTTGTTTCCAACATAAAAGGGCATCTTCTCATCAATTATTAATATGGTGCTGCAAAAATTCATATTTGTTTGAATGTACATGAATACTGGTATAATTGATGTGGATGTAAATAATTATGTACTTAGAGTACTTTCCTTTGTTATTATGAAGCGTTATGAGCAAGGTTTCGAGCATGGATTTTGTGCAATATAAATGTGCACATTATTAGTAAATAGTATTAATATTATAACTCAGTTGAATCACTTCCATAGGACAGTCATAGGGCTATATGAGAGTTGTAAATCACTATACTATACAAATCTCCATTGAGTTATGAATCTCATAGCACTATGATGATACTGTAGAATACAGCTAAGAGATTTATTATCTGTAATCAGTTTCACATTATGCTATTTAAAGTTTAACATCAGCATCCATCAGAGCTGATTTAGCAGATGGGGTAGTTTCACTTGCAGTGAAGCAAGCTTTCTCCCTTTATCTCTACCAGGCCCCGAAATTACAAGACGTTCTGAGTACGATTTCATGCTCAACTCAAAGGTTTTGTTCACAAATCCCCATATAAAACTTGAGCTTGAGCATAAAATCATACTCACAAACATTTGTAATCTCGGGGGCAGCTGTGGTGGGTAGAGCACATTGCCTCACATGGTTACACCAGGTTCTCTTCCCACCATAAAAACTTTCACCAGATTTTGGTTTGTTTTCTAATTGATAATTGAAGACGAAGCTTTAAGGCTGCATCAATTATTTTGAGCACTAAGTCAGTTTGAGTTTGGATAATTTTAACCGTATATTTGTTTACATTTATTTGACTTAATAACTGTTGATTAATGTTTTTAGAAAACATAGTTCATGTTTTTACTTCATAGTTTAAAAAGAAATATTGATCACTACTTTAACCCCTCTCCCTGCTGGATTAGACACAGTCACTGCTCTTTAGGGCATCTCCAGTTGGAGAGGGTTAGATGAGGTTCTCGTAGTGCTTTACAAAGCTATGTTATTTCTATTTATTATTCAAACAAGAAATTGACCAATTTATGAGAAATATTGCACTAATAGCAATACACATGTATGGCAATTTGACCATGAATGGCTTTGAAAAGGCCTCAATCTTACCCTGAATTATGAATATTGTTGATAATGAGGTCCGCAAATTACGTACAGGTTGTCCACTCTTGGAAATACTAGACCGCAATCTTCTAAGCAAAAACTTCAAAGAAACTCATTGGCATGACTCAATATTTCATGTCAAACATCTTCAATATGTATGAATTCATTTAGGATTCCATAGTGTTATTTCTGGAAAATATTTTCTAGATGTTTTCAGTAGAAATTACTTCCAACTTTCAGTACTTCTGAAATTTCACAAGCATAGGACAATTATTGTGTAGTTTCCACTTGTGAATGTATATTTCCATGAAAATAGTTAAATTATATTCATTAAAGAACATATGTTGAATAAAAAAAACTAATAGCTCTCAGTGAAAGTAACACTAGAAAATATAACAAGATCAATATTGATTTCAGAACAGCTTCTCTTTAATCTAATCTAATGTGTGTTTCTTTAATGTGCTTGTATCGATACCTGTGAAAATAACGCACTATGCTGCACTGTACATGTATCAACAATCAATACTAATGGAATTTGTAAATCACATGATATCTATAACAGTGAAATGAGTTGTTCACAAAGAAATAGCATGATATGATGAATTAGTATAAATGTTTGGCTGATATCTGCTGTACATATTTGAGGGGTTTTCCTCGTATAAAAATTTAATCATTTAAAAATAAATAGCATGCTTTTGATCTCATACTCTAATCAATTAGTTGAATTAAAAAACTATATATATAATTATTAAAAGTAAAAGATGGGTGCATCCAGTCATATGACAATGCTGATATTCTTATAATTCAAGTAAAGTAATCTGTTGACATGATAGACACCATTACAAAGCTAGCAAAAATATGTCATTTAGAAGATTAGCTAAATGTCAGTCAGAACATTCTTGGTCAAATTTAGGTCACATTTGTAAATCTCTTTTGTTGTGTGTGTGCACGGTACATGTAGTTATTTAGCAAATGTGCAAATTAATTAAAAAAACACCATCAACAAGAATGTGGCTGTTTTACCATTTAATGCAATAAATAACTGTAACTCTGTTTGGAACAGATTCTTTTTCTATTCATCGGCTGATATTTGTAGGCAATAACCACAGATCCAAGTCGTAGGGTTCTAGGTTAATTGAGGTCAGGCATAATGTGTTGTTTGTAAGTAGTACATTCAGCCCCACCAATGAAAACTATTTTCAGAAAGAGTAAAACGTTCACAATACTACACTCTACATTGGATCTGCATCATTCTACATAGGATCTGCATCATTATACATTGGATCTGCATCATTATACATAGAGTGAATCACTGAACATGTATATTCTACATCATTCATATGAATGTTTTACCATTTCTGACGTCAGTTTTCATTGGTGGGCTTGACATTGGCATCAGTGGATACTGGACTATACAGTTGAATGGACAATAAGAAAGCTTAACATTTCTCATTTCATTTCAACAATGCATTCTTATCTACAAATATACTGATAGTGCAATGGTAGAATGTTGGACTTTGGAGTCAAAAGTTCCGAGTTAAATCCCGTCATGGGAGCCCGGCATCAATATTCGTGAAATTTACCTATCTGACACGATGTTGATAGGATGTGCTGTCTGTAGAGTGGCAATGCAGTTATCATCCTTAGTCTGTCAGTACCAGCCAGTGCTCACAGGTTTACCAGCCAGTGCTCACAGATTTACAACATTCAGCGCTATGGATGTTGCAGGTTTCCTCCTGCCATAAACTGACAAGCCGTGATATAAGTGAAAAAATCTTGAAAGTGGCTCTAAACCCCAATTATAAAAACAAAACAATCTATATACTAGTACACTAAACTATTTTTATCTTGGTGTAGAATTTTCATTACAGACACCGTGATTAATAGTTTTTAAATACAGATAAAAGTATGAAAAGGATCTATATGTCAAATAAATACTTCATTACCTTCCTACTGATAATACTTGTTTGCATTATATGATAGTTTACTAGTAGAAGTGAGTAAATCCATCCAAATACATATACATCAATATACATAAGATGCGGGTACATGTATGATTATTAGTTATTGTTAATTTTATGTTTGTTTATCTGCATGATGTTTGCATGTTGTTTAAGAACTGAAATGTTAACCCTCTGCTTGCTGGATTCAGCACAGGCACTGCTCTTTCGCCTCCGGTTGCCTCCAGCATGGAGAGGGTTAATAATTAATCAACAAATCAATCCATTGAAAACTGATTTATTTTTTCTCCCCCAGTGTCATTTCTTTCAGAGTTTGATTATTATTGGTGCATGTATTTATATTTCTTATATATATATTAACATTTTTTCTCCCAATTTCACAAGCAGGGGTCGCAGAGAATAAGGATTTTCGAAGAAGAAGACCAAACCACAGATGTAGATTTAAATTACCATGAGTATAACAAAGCTGCTTCCAAGATTCAGGCAGGATACAGAGGTCACATGGTTCGCAAAAACCTTAGAAATGAAAAGGTTGGAAGAATGTGTTAACGAAACTAGATTACTTTACGTCTTTCGTCTCAATAACTGATCACTTTAGATCCTAACTTTAGTATGCTGTACTTTCTAGCGATATTTCTGAATTTCATACATTAACTACATAATTTCTTAACTTACAGTATTACAATTTAAATTGGTTCATTTCAAACATTGAAATTCATAATATGGAGATATTCAAAATCATAACGTCATATCTGTTAAACAAATAGAAGCATAACATTGTTAATTGTAATAGTTATCTTACTACCTTTGCAAAATTATAACACACAATCTGCTTACACATACAGGCATGGCAATTTTCCGTAGATCCACAGAAATCTGCTAATTTATTTGTCCAGGACTTGATATATTTACCCTGGGGCCTGCAAAACAGGCTTGTTTTCTGCTGAAATCGGAATTGTCTGTTGCCACCTGCATATAGGAGAACAATTCTACTCTTTTCAGAACTTAATCCAGGCTTTATTTTACAATACCATATAGTTCAGTAGTGTGTAGCCTAATTTCTCGTTCAATTTCAGCTTTGCACCTCTAACGCTACCTTCAAGATTCGCATGCACGTTCTCGAAGTTTGACCTGTCCTATCTCTCCCTGTCATGCATTCAGCGCACAGATCATTTGTCTCATTGTTGTTAATAATTGTTGTTGTACAGTATATTGTCCACATTTCAAATCAATGTTTAGTATGTTATATACGTTGTTGATATATAGTATTTCCACGTTAATCAATGTTTAGTATGTTATATACGTTGTTGATATATAGTATTTCCACGTTAATCAATGTTTAGTATTTTATACATGTTGTTAATATAGGGTATGTTATCCATGTTTTATATTAATATTTATTAAGTTATATGTCTTGTTAATCAATATTTAGCATATGTAAACAGTATTATTTTTCAAGTTCTTTGCATTATTATGTGTTATACAATTATCGATCAATTATTTGTAAAATTATAATGTATTACTTACGTAAACCACAGTATCAAAATGTGTATTGTATATGTTCAACAATTTGTTGTGTGTTAGTCATGTTAGTATTCATTTTTATTTTGTTTTGTTTCCTATTTGTAGTAGATATATGCAATACCGTAGTTTAGAATAGAATCGTTAGTAATTATATAGTAAATTTGTGCAATAGTTAATGTGCAATCCTTTTGAATAGTATCATTCAATACAATATTATTAAATTTTAATAGTGTTTTTTTAGGCATTTATATTGAAGTCATTTGTTGAATATTAAAATCCATTTAGATGGATGAACAAATTAACATGTGTGTTCTTGCTTCAATTAACATTTTGCTTTAACTCAATTGACCAATGGACTTTTGTCATCTTGACCTATTAATTGACCAAGAACATTTGTCTGATCTTGGGCCTCCAGATGCCTAAAATTCGAGTATACAAGTGGTAAAATTCAAGTATACAAGTGGTAAAATGTGACTCATTCTCATATACCCTACATTTAGCCATGTGAGATAATGTAGTAATCTCATTGAAATCAGATCCAAAAACTGACGCACCTCAGATATTTGTATGGTTGTGTTTCTAGTTCCAAGATCTGAGATAGTCCCCAGCCCACTGTACCATTTGGTTGACCTTTGACCGCATCCAATCACAGACTGACTTTCAAATGTCTCTGGGCAGATTACAAACTGACTTTAAATTATACAGTGTCAGGATTACGAGAATCATCAAAGATTACCAATGACTGTTAATTGATCAGGTTGTTTATAGATTAGACAAGCTGTCTTACGTGGTTTCAATCAGATACCAGATATCGACATGACCATCCAAATATCTGATGATGTAGAACAGGGTTCCTGCCGATCCTTGAAAAGTCTTAAAAAAGGTCTTAAATTTGATTGACTGAAAGATGCAGGAACCCTATAAAATGAAATTGGAGAGATATCAGCTGTCACATGGTTCATGAAAATAACGTAAACAATTTATGAGTTGAAATCTTCTGGATCAACGGGTACAATATCAATATCAAGGATATAGACATTCTGAAATTATCTTGTAATTATCTATTTTCTGCAACACTGATACACGCTTCCAGAATAAATTGTCATGTATGGGTGAAATATTCCTGCTGCCATGTACAGGACTAAATCTATCAATCCAGAATATGTTCAGTGAACAGACCAATGAGACTATCCTAGACAAAACATAGTGGACATTATATTATAGCTTATCTTTTCCTACTGAATTTGATATCCATGGTTACGATTATTTAGTAGAGTAGTCTCTCTTTGGACTTGATCAATGTCTGTTTGGCCGAACCAGGCCCCGAGGTTACAAAACATTTTGACTACAATTTCATGCTCAAGCTCAAATTTTATATGGAGATTTGTGGAAAAAAACTTTGAGTTGAGCATGAAATCGTACTCAAGAATATTTCATAATCTCATGGCCTGGCCTCAAGTACTAATACTCATAGTATGTTGATGGTAATCAGATTTCATGTAAGACAACCATATATAAAATATCGAGCATCATGAATCTTAAATATAATTGTCTGTAATTAGTAATACGTTATTGTTTTATTGTATCCCTTCACCCGGCATTTTAACAAAAATGAGGTGTGTTGCCGCCACGATATATATACCCAGCAATGTGTGTGTGCTTGTTTAATGCTTGATATGGCTTTGCTGATGTGGCTTCCAGGATGCGAATGAACCAGAGAAAGCAGTAACCACACAGGACGAGGAAATTGACATCGACCTCACCGACCCCGAGGTCGAGAAGGCTGCCACTAAAATCCAGGCTTCATTTAAAGGTTTCAAAGCCCGCAAAGAGGTCAGGGAAAATAAGGTAAGGAAGTATGAGGTAAGGGAATGTAAGATAAGGAATCCAGTGAAAGCATTATGAGGAGGTCATACAATGGGATTCAGGGGAAATAGGGAACAAGGTCAGGGGAAATAATGTAAAGAGGTCTGGGAAAATAATGTAAGGATGTCAGGGAGAATAAGGTAAGGATGTCCGGGAAAATAAGGTAAAGAGGTCACGGGAAATGAGGTAAGGAGGTCAGGGAAAATAAGGTAAGGTCAGGGAAAATAAGGTAAGGAGGTCAGGGAAAATAAGGTAAGGTCAGGGGAGGTCAGGGAAAATAAGGTAAGGTAAGGTCAGGGAAAATAAGGTAAGGAGGTCAGGGAAAATAAGGTAAGGAAGTCGGGGAAAGTAAGGTCAAGAAGTTTGAGGTAAGGGAACATAAGATAAGGAATCCAGTGAAAGCATTATGAAGAGGTCATACAATGTACGATGAGATCAGCAAAAATATAAAGAGGTCAGAGAATATAAGGTAAGGTCAGAGAAAGTAAGATAAGGAATCCAGTGAAAGTAAGGTAAGGAAGTTGTATAAAGTATGATGAGGTCAGGGAAAATAACATAAGGAAGCATGAGGTAAGGGCAAGTTGATAATGAATTCAGGGGAAAAAGGTAAAGTCACAGAAAGCAAGATGAGATCAGGAAAAATATGATGAGTTCAGGGAAAATATGATGCGGTCAGAGAAAATAGAGAAACAGTCAAAGTAAGGAAATCAAGGAAAGATAATGAGGTCACAGAAAGCAATATGTGTTTTTGCTAAGTGATGCTGTGTGGCTATTTTTGGCTTCAGTTTGCGCAGACTAAATTATTGGAACCATTGCATGGTGCACTAATGAAAAAGACATATTCAGGGCCTCTATATTATATTTTATTTATGACAAGAATACAAAGATTGTTCAATGTCTAAATGAACTAATTTATTGACTTGAAAATTTGCTTCAGATTGTCATAATATATTGTCTGCTGGTTTGCATTGTCTGTGTGATTGAAATTACCCAACTAAAAAACGTATTCCAAATTGTATTAATCAAATCCTCCACTCATTTTCCATTTATTTTTAATATCAGTAACAGTTGCCATTACTTATTAATACAGGAATCCAATCCCAATCCCAATCATATTCCAGGAATTTCATTTAGAATGTCAATAATCTTCCAGTGTTCTCCTGAACCAAACGCTGTAATTCTAAAATAACTCCCAACCTTAGCTATAGTAGGTCAGTAGGGAAGGACCATTCACTATACAGGTGTTAGCTCAATTGTGGTCAAAATTTTGTGGAGCCAGCTCCACCATGGTCGACAGCTCCAGACATCAATTTACCACAAATCAATTGTGGTCAAAATTTACTGAAATGGACGGAACTATTCATTACAACCTTCCTTGTATCTGTCCTTGCATGGGTAGGTGGGTATGGAGGAGTTTTGTTGTTGTCATGTGACGTTTGTAACTTCCAGGAGGTGAAGGAGCAGGCAAAGGAGGAAGAAGAAAAGCAGCCAGAAGCCGTTCCTGCTGGGGAGGAAAAGATTGACATCGACCTCAACGATCCCAAGACAGAGGAGGCAGCCATCAAGATCCAGGCACAGTTCCGAGGCTTCAAGTCCCGTAAAGACATGGACACCAGTAAAGGTGAGCGCCATCCAGTGGCAACTGTTCCGTAATGATAATTCTACACCAGTGGGCTTTTTTTGGTTGGGGTTTTTAAGTCGGTTTCAGGATTTTTTCACTTATATCACAACTTGTCAGTTTAGGGCAGGAGGAAACCTGCAACATCCGTAGTGCTGAATGTTGCAGTAAACCTACAAGCACCGGCTGGTACTGACAAGACCAAGTATGATAACTGCATTGCCACTTTACAGACATCGTATCCATTAAAAGGTATATCTTACAATGGTATCTAGATGAACTGGCAAAAATCAATATATATTTGAAATTACACAGAAAAAAATATCCTTGGTCACCAGAAGCGATCCTGATCCTCTAATTTATCATGCTTTCAGTTAGTTACAATAGTACAATGTCAGCATAAATAATGATCATCTAATCATGTTAATTATGTTACTGACATAGTACTGTTAAACACGGCACTACATCTGCTGTAGCTATTTTATTACTCCTGTGTGTTGTTGAACAGCCATGCATAAAGAAACACTTGGATATAACTTGCTAATTACTGGGATGTAAACTTGACATCAATACTTGGAGCAGCACTGAACTTGCCAAGAACAATGAAATTTGCATCAGGATTTCTTTTAAAATTTGCACATGAAATGCTGTTGTTCTCATCCTCTGAAATGTGAAATAATCAACACTGATGTTAATCCTATTAGCTTTGTGTTTGATATTCACGGTATTACAATAATTGCTTTTGTTATAAAGGCCAATTACCGTGTTCAAGGTAGATTCTAAGAGTAGACAGAACAAAATGGAATAATAAAACCAGCTAATTTCAATATAAGTTTATGATTTGTCTGCATTGCAATATTTTTTGTCAACTGTCTTCATTCACAAATAACTACCCATCTACGGTAATGTATTTACATTAAAAATCATAACCATGTTAAACTACACATAAATACTGAATACGTTAGTCAACTTTCTTCCATTCATCTGATATCTCCAGCTGTAGGCTATCTCGCTCTAACATTAGCCCACTCATCCAGCAAATATTCACTGCAGGCCACTCCATCCACTCTGACACGGGGATCAGCCTCATTCCGTCCTACATTCTCATCTCCAGATCATCAGCCACAGCAGCAACACTTGTGATAAATTCATACACAATTTAAGGAATGCTTGCAAAAATAGCATTGTTCCCATATTAATCCGTGTCCATTAAAATTGAAATGTGTATTTAGATACCAACCAGCATTTACAGTATTAGGGAACTGTTCACACTTGTATGGACAGTTGTGAGGAACATATGAGATATCTTATAAACAGTTGTGAGGAATATATGAGCTATCTTACAAACAGTTGTGAGGAATATATGAGCTATCTTACAAAAGCCCTCAATATTTATACTGGTGGCCACAATTACCATAAAAGTCAACGGCCCTTTACACAGATTCTTTACACAGATTCTTTACACAGATTCTTTACACAGATTCTTTACACAGATTCTTTACACAGATTCTTTACACAGAT
>JAUTBT010002036.1:0-10324 GCA_032361225.1 Lepetodrilus schrolli
GCGGGTTTCCTCCTGCCCTAAACTTACAAGTCGTGATATAAGTGAAAGAATCTTGAAAGCGACTTAAAACCCCAATACAAATTTTTTTAAAATAAATTCTAAGATAAAATGCTAAGGTTGGACTTACCTGGTTATGGTCACCATTTTTACAGGAGAGTGCTGGAGAAATCTTAAATATTACCATATTACCATTGATTGATTGCATTGAGTACTTTACATCGTAGAGGAAATATTTCACCCATACACAATGACTACATATGAAACATAATCGTGATAATGAATTATTTTAAAATATACTTTCTCTAGTTGGGGATGAATGTAGTTGGCCTATGCTCTGACATCAGCTGTTAATTTCCTCCTGTGCAGGTATTCCTATCAGTGGTCTGCGAGAGATCAACATCCTGTTGAACCTCCGTCACGAGAACATCGTAGAGCTGAAGGAAGTGGTTGTTGGGAAAAGTCTGGACAGGTTTGTCTATGATCGTCAATAGAAACATTGTGTGTAACCGACAGAATACTTCTTCTTCTTCTTCAGGTTGAGTGTTTTTCCGGTCGCCTTCCAACTCCGTTGATTTCGGCAGAATACTATTGCACTTTGTTTTCTAGTAGCTGTGGGAGATTTTACTTAATCATGTGAGAGTATTTATATTGTGACGTGTGTCGGTCTTCAAAGTAAGGGTAGGTTTTCTTCAATGTGTCAAAGAATTCTGTGCCAAATGACTAAAATAATGCATATGGACTTCTGGCTCCGAGATTACGAAACTTTCTGAGTACGATTTCGTGCTCAAGCTCGAATTCTATATGAGGATTTGTGAACAAAACCTTGAATTGGGAATAAAATCCTACTCAAAAAAGTTTCGTAATCTCTGTGCCTGATCTTTGACTATATATGTTTCAGTATATTTCTGGTGATGGAGTACTGTGAACAGGACTTGGCCTCCTTACTGGACAACATGGCTGCTCCTTTCTCGGAATCTCAGGTTTGTTTACATCTCGCAAACAGAAGGAAATGAACATACATTTTCAACCTGAGTGTATTATCAAACAAGAGATTCTGTTGAAATTGTTGGTCTGTTTTTACTGACAAATATATTTTTCCTTGATTCCAGGTCAAGTGTATTATGATACAATTATTCAAAGCTCTTCAATACCTGCACGAAAACTTCATCATTCATCGGTAGGTGATATGTTAATCTAATCATCTCTTGCTTAGTTATGTTATCTTTAAGACGGAAGACAAATTTTATTACTTTTATGATTTACAGATACATTGAATCTAATGCTTCTAAATTATACTATCTGAGAGATAGCACAGTAGTATGTCAGATTATTAAATCTTGTTTGAGTTTGAATCCCATCCTGTATCCCAGTAATAGAGAACAGTATCATATGCAGTTAAGCTGGGATGCAATGTCATAATGTGCATAAATCATCTTCTTAATTCATGAATTATTGTCTATATCCATGAAATTGTTTTCTAGAATAGTAAAACTAAACATGTTTGACTTTTCAGAGATCTCAAGGTTTCTAACCTGCTGATGACTGACAAAGGCTGCATGAAGATTGGTGAGTGAGTCCTCTGTGAATGTCCCTTACAATGGCCTTACAATGGCCTTACACTGTGCTCTTGCGGGAGTGTTACAGTCAAGAGGTTGAAGACATCTTGTAGAATTCTCTGACATCTAATATGCTTTGTGATTGTGGTGTTTCAGCTGATTTTGGTTTGGCAAGAAAGCATTGTCTTCCATTGAAGCCTATGACTCCAAGAGTTGTTACATTATGGTGAGAAAGATACTTTTTACAATTGCATTATGCCTGGCTGGAAAATACATATGTGAATTTCTGCATGTTTTTGCATAGCTGTCATATATTTATGTTGGCTAGTAAATGATGCTATGATCATGATGATGTAACTATCTACCACAATCACTCAAATCTGGTATCTGTTTTCTGATCCAATCTTTAACCTCCATACTGAAGGCAACCAGAGATGCCCTACAGGGCAGTCGGTGTCTGTGCCTAATCCAGCAGAGAGAGGGTTAAACAAGCACACCTAAGCCTGTACTGCACCAGCAAGTAGCTACTAGCCAGATATTGGACGCTTTTTAACTCAGTTAATTAATTCATTTATTATCATGTATTATGTATATAAACATTGTTTTCTCACTGGATGTGTTGTGGTTGTATTGACAGGTATCGGTCGCCAGAACTGCTCCTAGGGTCCAAGAAACACACTACTGCCATCGACATGTGGTGAGAGCAACACCAGGCGCTCATCTGTTCTGTGTACATGCAGCCAAGTCAAACTTAGTCATCGCCACGTACAGGCGACATTTCCCTTCTGCAACGTAAAACAATAACTCCCTCTTACTTGGTCGATGTAACGAGATTAAATTTTATGTACGCTGAAACTAGTGTCATTTTGAATGTCATCTGACTATGGGTAAATGACCTTGTGGCTAAGGTTTTGTCTGCCTAAAGGTCATATTGGTGTATTTTTCTAGTATTTAAGTGACCTTGTGACTAAGGTCGTGTATGGTTTTGTCCGCCTACAGGTCGTCTGGGTGTATATTTGGCGAGCTGTTGGCACATCGTCCACTCCTGCCCGGCCGTTCCGAAGTGGTGCAGATAGAGATGATTGTAGATATGTTTGGAACTCCCAATGAGTCAATATGGCCGGTATGTCACACACACACACACACACATGTACGCACGCACACATGCCCGTACGCACGCATATCCCCCATTTAATACCACTAGCATCCTCATCGGACTATGAGGTTTGTTTCTTATCTGCCCTTTGTTCCTGTAGTTAGGACCAAGAGGAATAATAAAGGAAGCGGTCAATTCAGTGCTCAATATGTTATGATGTTTTATTAAAAAATTTGTTTATATTTTTTAGTTTTATATAGTTATTTTCAAATTTATAATTACTTTACATTTATCATGTTTATGAAGTTTTACAAGAAAATATTGATAAACGTGACATTGTCGTTTTCATTTTTGTTATCACATGTTTTGTTGCCAGGGTTACTTAGACCTGCCTGCTCTACAGAACATGACACTGAAAGTACAGCCGTGAGTAGAATCCAGTGAAATATTCCACACGTAAATTGAAATTATATATCTAAATTTGTTAAACATACACCAATGTTTGTGGGATACAGTAAACAAGGCTGCATTCAGCCGACAATACATATACATAATATTTATGTGTTTTACAAATATGTGCATCCATAGTAAGTTATTGAATTGCCTCCCTTGTATAGGACAGCTTTCCAGGGCTGCGTTCAGCCAACAATACACTACAATAAATACTTTTCTCTACATGTAGTAGTTCGCTGAACGGGTTATTAGGAAAATAGCAGGAAATCGCTTTGTGCATGTGTCCAGCCGGTTCGCTTCATGGTTTCTGCTTTTCATACAAAACAATACGAGGTCCAAATCAGTAATGAAATGTATTCATACATATCACTACGGACTGCTGGCTTAACGGCTCCCGTAGTACTACATACCATACATATTGATATGTATTGTCGGTTGAACGCAGCCCAGGTTATGTTTACGTGTGTTACAGCTACAATAATCTGCGGCACACTTTCCCCTGGTTGTCCGAGGCCGGGATACGACTGCTCAACTTCCTCTTCATGTACGACCCTGACAAGAGGTAAGGCTTCAGTCAGATACAGCTATAATCAGTCAGATACAGCCACACCAGTCAGAGTACTAACCAGTTGTGTTGGATAAGCACAGGCACTGCTCTTATGGGCATTTCTGGTTATCTCCAGCATGGAGAGGGTTAAATGAATTATAGTAATGTAGGTATAGAAAAGGTGGCAGTCATTGTCGTAAATGTTGGTGGGGGCATTTATATATTTATATTATTAATGATTTGATTTTACGTTTTTTTAATAAACTAGATATTTTCCAAAGTAAATAATTAACACAAAACAATAAACAAAATGTTGACAAGGATTTGAAAGTTGAGTTTCTCTTTTCAGGGCGACCGCAGAGGACTGCCTGGAAACTTCATATTTTAAGGAACAGCCTCACCGTATGCACTATCTAGTGTAGTTTACAATATGTCATTTCTTTTTATCATACCTATCCAGTATATTTTAGCTGTATAATAATTCTACACAGTATTATTAGTAATTCCCCCAGTATTTTACACAGCTTGGAAAAGTTGCTACAATAGAAACAACTCGTTAGATATTAAATTTGATTGAATGTAATGGAGAAGAAACAATGCAGTTTCTAAGAATATTGTATTTCACTAAAATAAATTTCCCCAGCAAGCCTTTTACATGATTAATGGAATTTTGTCTTTTCAGCCTGTGATCCAGAATTCATGCCATCCTTTCCCCACCACAGATTGAAGAGGAAGTGTACGAAGCAAGAACAGAAAGAACAACTGTTAGTATTGAGTCTTTCAGGCCTTTGCAAATATATTGATGAAGTTAGATACACCAGCCTTCTAGCATGTATTTTATTCAAATTTTTCTGGGGGGATAAGAAGTCATTGAATGATATTCATTGTCATGGGTGAAACATACCTGCTGTGAAATTAAACAACAAATCACTCATTGAATGATGAATAAAATGCAATTTAACTTGGTTGCAGGAAACAGAAGATGGACTCTTTTAAGGACTTTGGAAGCAGTTCTGGCATTTCTTTGTCTGTGCGTATAATTCAATATTTCTGCTCCGCATTTTACATGGGATATTTTGTGATCGTTCACAATAGTCACAGAAAATCTGTCTTATCTAATGCCCCGGTCATAGTGCCACGATTTGGCCGCCACGTTTAGCTACGGTACGAAACGTGGAAGAACATGGCTACACCGTGGATAAAACGTGAGCAAACGAGACAAAATGAGAACTGGACATTTTAATTTTGGACACAACATAGTGGACAACATGGCAACATAATGTGGGGGTCAGACACTGGGCACAACAGCATAAATAAACTGAACTTATTAATGTTGGTCTTCAAAGGAGCAAGTGGTAAAATTACTAAAACAAAACTTCTGCTGGTATGTACATGTAATATGTTGTGTAAATATGGTATGTCAGTGGTAGAACGTCGGACTTCGGAGCCAAAGGTTCCAGGTTCAAATCCCGCCCCGGGGGCCTGGCATCAATGTTCGCGAAGGTTACCTTTCTGACTCGATATTGATGCGATGTCTGTAGAGTGGCAATGCAGTTATCATCCTTGGTTTCACCGCAACTTACTGCAACATTCAGCGCTACGGATGTTGCGGGTTTCTTCCTGCCATAAAACTGACAAGTCGTGATATAAGTGAAAGAATCTTGAAAGCGACTCTAAAGCCCAATTTAAAAAATAATTTTAAAAAATAAATTAAAATATGATATGTACATGTAACATGTTGTGTAAATATTCATCACAATGTTCCCCATCAACAGGCAAAAAAGAAGAAATGAACAGATGAAAGAAAGTTAACAACGGCATTGAAACAAAACCATTCAAGTACACTGTGCATCAAAGACACAGACTGCACATTGGACAAAACAAGAGCTGACATGACAGTTTATTGCCTATGGCTACTTTGTAGTAACTCCCGAGATCTCACTACCACAGCTGGTTTTCTGAATGCTGAGTGAACAGATTGTGTGAAACAACATGTTTCAAAGCTGTGTGATTGCGATGGCCGAGTCTACAGAGATTGAATGTTGAAGTATTTTTGTATTATCATTGAAACAATGTGCTTCAAAGCTGCCTTCCAGTTACAGCCAGAGGCGACCATACATACCCTATTATTATGATAAAACAGCTACTGTTGATATTAATCCAGCAGGCAGAAAATGTATAGAATGTTACTGGCATTAAGATGTATTCCTATTTGTTATAGCATATGGGTGAAAGATTCCCTCCGTGACAAAACAAAACAATGCTATAACATATTGGTGAAAGATTCCCTCCGTGACAAAACAAAACAATAATTAACTCATACTCCGATTTACTGATTTTTTTTTATATTTGGGGGTTTCCTATTTGCTTTTAGAATCACGTCAGGTTATGTTAGGCATTTGACTGTCCAAAATGTCACTGGGTTTGACCTGTGGTAGATTTCAGAGATTCTGTCAAACAATGCATTATATGTATTTATAACCCAAGGCATTTGTAGGCAATAGTCGTGGATTTTAAATGATCGGCCCAGTGTTGTACATGGAGTTGCTTCTGGTGTAGATATACAGCTTGGGTTACAACTGGTTATATAGACCATCTTCAGGGAGTCGACGTTAAATGATCCATTCAAAAAGGTAATACTGTTATCACCATCGAGCACCAAGCCAAGTGGGAAAATTCCTCATGTAATATTTTGTGTAATTGATGTGGGATCGAAACCTGTTTGTTTAACATGTTGAGGCAACAAATGATCAGGTGCCCTACTCTACAATGGTAACCGGTAGTCATCACTTAATATCCATAGTATGGGACAACTCTATAGCAATTTGATTGGTCGAGAGGTGTCCTGGAAAAACTTGTACAGTCCAGTTTGACTGCAGTTAAAAAGTTCTGCCCTCGTAGATGACTGACGTTATGGTGGCCGCCTTCCTCTTACCTCGTACGTTAGAAAGATATTCATGAATACTCGCAAGTTTGCTTTCTTCAAAGTATGTAGAGCTAATACGATTTTGGATAAATTTGTTAACAGCGTGATTTCTGGGACGTGTTTTTACAAGCCAAAATTTCTTGTACACCCCTCAACCTTTGGTCTTGATGTATACGAGAAATTTCACCTTGTAAAAACCTGTGCACCTCGGAAATCTAATATTTGTGTTTTACACTTGTATGTTGCATCCATATTGGCTATTGAATTGCCTCCCTTGTGGACGACAGCTTTCCAGGGCTACGTTCAGTCGACAATACACTACTTTTCTCTACATGTAGTAGTTTGCTGAACAGGTTAGTAGGTTTGCGCATGTGTCCAGTCCATTCGCTTCATGCTTTGGGGTTTCATTCAAAATAATACGTGGTCCAAACCCATATTGAAATCAACTGTAGAGTTAGTACTGCCAATAAGCCAGCTAAGAGTTTTGAATATGCACAGAATATGTGTGCACGTGTCAAAAGCAAAATCACATGAACAACTGTCAAAGGCCCTGTGCACTAATAATGCATGTTTATCATCTAGTTTGTGTTACGTTTGTAAAAACCCCTGTAAAGTATTCTGCTGCTTGTGATAAGCATTTTAATAGCAATAGATAATACTATAATATCCTTTCACCTTTGACACGTGCATGCGTATTCGAAACTTCAAACTGGCTTATGATCGGTGTAGAATGAATATATTATTGCTTTACGTCGCAGCGGGAATATTTCACCCACAGGGGACGACGATCAGTGTAGAACTGCATGCGAATAACAGCAGTTAGCCACCTGCAAGATGGTGGTGGGCACAAATGCCAAGATTTAATCGATGTGAATGTTCACGTTTAACGAGTATTTTTTTTATAAATCCATTTTACAAAACTTGAAGATGTAAATAAAATATGCATTTTTGAATCGTACTCTTTTTCTGAAAGTGTCCTTGGATGCGTGTAACTGCAGTTACCTGCATGTGGTTCTCTGTGAATTGATACATGCTTGACACGGGTAAATGGAGTACCTCACAGGTTTAATCATTACAATAGTTACAGAAGCAAACACGGATATATTGGTAAAGACTCAATATGACCACTCAAAATATGCAACTAGTGATTGAAGAGTAAGGGAGAGAACTGCAGTTCTTATTGCTTCAACAAGAGCACTACTCCCTCAATTTACACATTATGCCAATAATATATACATTAACCCTGTGTCTGCAAGCAATCCTCATACATTTGAGTTTCCATATTTTATGGTAACTTGTGGGATGCTCCTACTACAAAGGTGCCATGTACACAGGGTTAAAGGTGACAATTGATCCTGGAATGCTAAAAATATGATGTGAAATTTAGTGAACATGGTGAATAAAGGATTAACTGCAATACTGTGGGTTGCTCACACATTTCTCTCTAATTTAAACCGAAGGTTTAATTAACTTTGAATAAAGCATTTGATAGCTATAAAAACGTTTTAAACCTTTTAACAAATAGCACAAGATTTCTGTATGCATGTATTTTCTCGCCCAGATATGGGATTCAAAGGACAGAAAACAATAATCAAGACAAAAAAATAGCATCCAGCCTTTCAAGATATCGGGACATCTGCGAGCCACAATATTTGATTAATAATGAAAAGTCACGTGCTCAATCAATCTCGTGTGTGTGGGACATTGGTGTTGGTGTCAACCGGTGCTGTCTCTTCCAAACTGATACACAGTGAATGTCGTACTGATTTAATGTCCTACACACTGCTTAGGACATGTCCTAGTGTCCACTCATCACATAGTTTAGTTAGCAAGTATTATGTTCCGTCTCGGAGAAAGACTTCCAACAAAATGGCACAAGTCTAGCTGTAAGTAACCCCATCTGCAGGCTGTGGTAACTTCCTGTTGTCTTTATGCTGCATCCAGTTCTGCAAACACTTGAGGACGGCCTTCAGGGTGTACCTCCCGTCGACCAACGCGTCTTTTATGTGTCGTATATCCACCTGAAAAACAGCAGACAACACGGTGTGAACTTGAGGAAGACTACAGCACATCACGTGTGGTGGGTGGTTTATACAATTTAGTAATATTTCACTCGTATGCAACGGCCCTTTTTCAAAGAACGACCATGCGAAGTGCTGCAAGAGTTGTGACTATAGATACGTGTATAGCGTTAGAACTCTTGTAACACAATCATTCTTTTTAGAACAGGACCCATATCATGAAGTACAAAGAATCATGTTGCACTCAGAGTTATCCATTTTTCATACATTGCACAAGTAGTCAGCTTTGCTCATCAATCCATCTAGCTGCATATCTATTATTTTTGCTACAAATACTACGCTGCGTGCTATGCATGCCAGTGAACAAACACCCAAGTAGCACTGCTAGCAATATAGAGCTGGAACATATCTGTACTGTGATCCAGATACATTTAATTTTCTTTTACTTGGGGCTTAAGAGCCGCTTTCAAGATTCTTTCAATTACATATATATCACGGCTTGTCAGCTTAGGACAGAAGGAAACCTGCAACATCTGTAGCACTGAATATTGCAGTAAAACCTGCAAGCACCACCTGGTACTGACAGGCCAAGGATGATAACGGCATTGCTACGGTAGACGGCATCCTAACATGATTGCATCAGAAAGGTAACTTTCGCAAACACTGATGTAAGACTCCAGGGACGGGATTTGAACCTAGGACCTTTGGCTCCAAACTCCAACAGTATTCCATCGCGCTACCACCTGCCCCTGACAAGTGAAATGCACAAATGGTGGTTACTAGCCCAGCACTTCCAGCCTGCGTGCTAAGGACCATGTTGTACAACAGCCATAGTTATGGTGCTTACCTCGCCATCTTTGCCAACTCCTATCAAGTTAATCCTAGATATAAACCTGACTTGCGGCGGTTCAACAGGGTACGTCTCTCCACAAGACATCCTTAGTGCGTACATTCGGTTCTCAAATGGAGTCTGAAACCAAACAGAAAGAATTAAGTCTAATAACAGACTTCTTACATTGTGTGAACCTATGACACATATTACATTATAAACATTTTGTTAAATAATAACACATCTTACATTGAGTAGACCTGGACTGCGTTCAATGGACAATACATACAATACAATGCAATACTTTTCTCTACATCTAGTAGTTCGCTGAACGGGTTAGTAGGAAAATAGCAGGAAATCTGTTTGTGCATGCATTCAGTCCATTCGCTTCATGCTTTGGGTTTCCATAAAAAACACTACGCAGTCCAAACCCGTATTGAAATGTACGCATACATATGCATACATATTGCTCACTGAACGGGTCGCGTATTAATACATAGAATACATATGTATTCTCCATTGAACGCACTCCTGGAAAAAAAAAATCACACATGATCCTACATTGTGAAATACAAGACATTTTATACTTTGTATCAATCTGTACATTGTGTTGAAAGAAAACAGCTTACATTGCGTGGGCCTATGATCATGCCTGTCCATCCATACATGGCTGTGTCATCGTCGGACTCCAGTCCCCAGCTGACTGTGCCATCCCCTGTGCCCCCCTTCTCCCCCTCCTCCAGCTCCTCCAAGAGCTGGAATCCCCGTGGTACGGTAGCTGGAACACAGTTGATTGATTTGGGGTTTAAAGGCACTTTTAAGATTTGTTCACTCACATCATGGCTTGCATGCATATGTACTGCTTGTACTAGTCTGGATTTCCACCAGTTTTTATA
>JAUTBT010002037.1:0-10324 GCA_032361225.1 Lepetodrilus schrolli
TGTGTGTCTGTGTGTGTGTCTGTGTGTGTGTCTGTGTGTGTGTCTGTGTGTGTGTCTGTGTGTGTGTCTGTGTGTGTCTGTGTGTGTCTGTCTGTGTGTCTGTCTGTGTGTCTGTCTGTGTGTCTGTCTGTGTGTCTGTCTCTGTGTCTGTCTCTGTGTGTGTGTGTGTATGTGTGTGTGTGTGTGTGTGTGTGTACCACGGAGTTGAAGCGACAAGTACAAACTAATCTAAATCGTGCGCACGTTTTATTAAAGCGTGCTCACATGTTATTATAGCGTGCGCACGAGCTATTTAAAGCGTGCGCACGATATATTACAATATGCGCATGAGATATTAAAGTGTGTGCACGAGATACGCTATCAACGTGTGAGCAAGAGATATTAAAATGTGTCTACGCTATTTGTATTGATCATCTATGGTTATACATACCTTCTGGTAGTCTTCTGGAAATGGGAATTAATATCCTTATATCAAATATATGTTACATACGATGTCTGTGTGTGTGTTTGTGTGTGTGTGTATGTGTGTCTGTGTTATTTAGTGTTTCTGTGTTATTTAGTGTGAGTGTGTACAATTGTATTTTGTGTGTGATTGTGTGTGTATGGTTTTATGTGTATATGTTTGTGCCTATTTATATCGCATACCCATTTAGAATACTTTAGAATACATTGCATGCCTGACGTCTCTTTCCGTTCAAGTTTAAATGCATAAAATATGTATTTTGACATATTTAATATAACATCTGAACATGTATAATTTCATAGGCCATAGCAACTACATAAGGAAGTTGATGGTCGTATTAAGAAATATATCCAAGTAAACGTTAATATTTTAGGCGATGATCGCTCGCTGACCAGTATAGTTTCCCTTGCGTTCATCCTCGCAGCACAGCGGTACTTAATATCACATGAAGTGAGTCTTGAACGGAAAGAGACGTCAGGCATGCAATGTCAAGGCCGCTTGAGGTCAATATAATATTTGTGTTTTACTATTCTATTACCGAACCACTGTGCTTTAAGGTGAGTAAAAACAGGTCTAGGCTATACATCATAAGCTTTCAAATAAAACTGGTAGAATCTTCTCCTTGGTATAATGAATGAAAATACTTATTTGAACAGTTTGTGAGAAATCATTTTATTAGCCAGCAAAGTTAGCTGTAATACTATTCATGATACGAAAATGTGAATAGAAATGTAAATATTCAAAGGGAATACACTCACGAATTTCGTTGATCGGCAATGGACTAGATTTCAATAATGAATGCAAAATGTTATATCTTTTTCAGCGTTCTATGACAGTAAGAATTAAAATTCTCTTAGACTACATCTATGTGGTATATTAATGTTAGACGATATATTACGTGAGTTACTTCCCTTTATTCGGAAGGTACGCGCATGATGTCCCGGGAACTTTATATATTTATAACATGGAAAAAATACATGGGAGAATACCATGTCACATAAGACGGGTAATTTCACATAAACATTGCTGTTTTACTAGGACTCCTATATAAAGATAGATTGTCTAATCAAAGATCTTAATAAAATTAATTCAATAATCTCATATTAGGACTCTATCAGCTGGTTGAATAAAACACTTAATTGTTTAAACAAATCAAATGTATAACTTTATGTCTAATGAAGCTTGACCATTAGGCCAAGTAGAAGTGATTGTATGATTTTAAATAGTACCGTGTACACAATTAACGTTGGTAAGATAAACTATTTAATCTAAAACGATATGACGGAGGAAACATAAAGCAACTAAATGATACACAATATGCCTTTAAAATATATGTATGATATCATGAATTATTGAATTAAATATAATGTGTTAATTGCACGGGTGAATGTAGAATAACAATACATATGAATGCAAAGAATTTGGCACTCAATATCTACTATAACTATTCTCCGATGTCTTTATTCACAGATGATTTACACTAATTAAAACAATTCCCTTTATGAATGACCAGGATATATATATATATATATATATATATATATACACACACACACACACACACACACACACACACACACACACACACGCGAACAGACACAAACCGTCAGTAGTTGATTATATTGTGCAGCCATGTGATCCTCTCAAGTATTGATAAATCAGTATATGACTCATAAATATGCTGAGTCTGTCCAACTGTTAGACTGTGATCATAACATAAGGCACTGCGGTTTCATCGAACAATGTTGAGGGACTGGAACAGAATCTTCATTCATGGCAAACAAGATGATGATAGGTTACACCATTAACAGTGATGGAGTCTTCTCCAAAATCGTTGGTTTTCTGATTGGTTCATGTCGACACCCGGCCCGGCGATTTCCTGCTCAAGCTCAAATTTTATATGGGGATTTGTGAACAACGCTCTCAGTTGAGAATGAAATTGTTCTAAAAAAAGTTTCGTAATCTTGTGGCCCAATGTAATTGTCGATATACAAAACAACTGAGTAGACTTCATGCCAAACTCCATTATACAATCACAGCCACTGGCTAATCTACGTGACGTGTATACTGGAGCAAAGTGGAAGTAGTCCGAGGTGAGCTGATTGGATCATTGAATGCCAATGTCACATCCTTCAACGGCCCTAGGCACTAACGTATGGTAACTTTTCTCTGTTTTTCAACCACGTGACCAATAGGTCAGTCAATCAGACATCTCCACTTATACGGTAAATACTTGCATGGGAGTGCAGAAGCCCGGGCAGGATTGGTCTGAATTTAGAACCCGACGTTTCAAGCGCAGATTTGTCTCCCCCGTTCGGATGGTTTGTCGAATTAAGTCCTTAGAATAACTACAGAAAGAGGTAGCATATGATAATATTATTTCCCAGGCTCATTGACGGATGTTAATTAAACAGTTGATGTGTTTCAGAAGATGCGTTTATGCACAATGCTTTTCATATCACGTCACGTTCAGTAGTCGTGTGCAAAGTGCTATTAAAATATAAGCGACAATTACATAACAAATACATAACAAAGATGAGTAATATATTTTTCATACCCTCTACAGTCTGTTCAAGTGTCTTTAGCAACACAATACTATAGTATAACCGTGTATACCAAGTTCATGGATTCGTCTTGCCCTCCCTGAAAAGTGTTTACTCCACAGACAAATACTAAGTATCTTTATTAAGTATCTTTATTGTCCTTGATGCCGTTTCTTAGAAACTGATATGTCAAAGTTTACCTCGAAGGTACGCGTAATTATTTGTTTGCATTGTTAGTCCTACTAGCACGAACACTCTGTTGTATAGAATTAAATATCGGTATCACAGTAGTGCAATAAACATAGTGGAGATTTTACGGCGACTTTCTCACGTCATCCAGAACGTTTCAATCTCCTATCATCATCACATAATTTCTTCTTCATTTCTAAAAGCATCTGATTGATAGTTGTGGGCGGAATGTACGTTAAGTAATTCCTCCTTTCGTTCCTGCCTTCGTGGTTCTGCCACGAGAGGTATTTGAGTCCACGCCATGCCGCCATTACTCGGAAGTGGCGGTTTGCCTGAGGCCAATATATAGGGTAAAATTCTATGAGCGCTGCGTGTTTGGGCAGGAATAGAGTATGCGACAACGCAGCGCCGTGCATGCCTAGAAGAATATCAGTATTAGCTATGAGTTCGAGTTGCCCATGCATCGAAAGCAAATCTAACTGAATACCAGTCACGTTGTGATTAGGTAGAATCTTATACATATTATCAATGATTTCGTCTTCGTTTTCTATTTTCCTACTTACGAGACCCTTCGCATTTCTTGGGTGGGCAACGTAGTCTCTCCTGAAAACAATTACAACCTTAAGATTATCACAGTTTAATTCCTTGTTGGTCGACACATTATACCTGTTGAGGAAAAAGCTTCTGAATTCGTCTGCATATGGTATGGAAGGTCTGAAATGTTGATTGAGCGGACTATTATAGCCCTGGATGCTCCACACAAGGTCATCAAAGCGAGTTGGTGCCTTCAGATGTCCTGCCCTCAACGTGTTGCCGAAGAGGACGTTCCACGTTGCATCTAAACCCCCTTTAGGGTGCGCGTCCACCCACAGTATCGTAACGTTGTTAGGCGTCTGGTCCAACGCCAGCATAACGAGGAATGCGTTGTAGTAGTCCGTCATGGTGTGGTACAGATTAACGTACTCGTACCTCATGACGGCCAAAGTCATGCCTTTGATTCTGGCGTCGGCCGTGGCCTTTTTGTTGCAGTCCACGGCACGGATCCAATCCAGCAGATGGTCTTTGTTCTTGAAAGGGCTCTTGGGACGAGTCTTGCACCTCAGGGTAAAGTATCCCTTCTCCAGCTTCAGGTACTCTGCCTCTTCCGGCTGGTTCATCACTTCATTGATGTCTTCCCCTCCTTTCCTGCCCTTTGACTTCGACGGATAAATCACCGCGTCGCCGAGGCTCGCGAACATTGCGCCGTAGTTAACAAATCGTCCTTCACTCTCCGTGATCGGGCTTTTAAGCCAGGAACAGACGGAGGCTTTCAATGAAGGTTTAGAGTTCCTCTGACAGTCTGCCTTCACTCTCCCCGTCAGCACCACTCGTAGTGCCCTCGTTTGAAGGGGAGGCAACCCGGTAGTTACGTTCTTCTCCTGGGGCCGCGCGACTAAGGCCGCTCTTGACTGAAACAGTCCTCCGGGAAATTTGCCGTTTGAATTCCATAACAGGTAAATACCCGCTGTCAATAACAAATATAACAGGAATAGTTTCGATATTTTTCTATACGGCAGCCGCAGATTTGCCATGACGCGATCGTTGTCTATGGAGAGCACCAAGGGAATGTCTTGTAATTAGCATGGTGTTTCGCGATGGCATGGACCATTCGTCATAGCGATATCCATATATAGAATAACGGTAGAGTACGACGTGCAGCTGGTCGACTCTCCACGCAGGTTTCAACTCCAGACATCGTTGCGACTCGGTGAACCACGGACTGGCCCCTCTTCGTGGCAAATGAAGCTATAGAACCAGTCACACCAATCCGTCGGGCCGTCGTATTAATCCATGCAAGACATCGCGTTTATCTGGAAAGAAAAGAAGAATGTCGCAATTAAGCGGTATATTTATATGGTTTACCATATATATTAGTTCAATGATGTCATACTGTCCCTTACAGTGAGTGTGCATAATTATTGATACGCAGCTGAGGAAACACGAATTTGATAACACAGTATATTGAACAGTTTACATACAACGGAGATACAATATTGACATCGTGTCTAATATGAAATATGAAATATGAAATACTAATGTTTTGTATTTAAGCATATTGTTTTGTTCAAATTATTTGCATTGTCATGATCAGGGTTGGTTAGTGTAATAAATACAATCATAAACGACCTTCCGTGTGATACCATTTGTTTTTATTTATTAAACTCGTGAATAGTGTTGGTATCCAACTTTCAATCGTCATATCATAAAAATGTACTCATATCATAAAAATGTTATCACACGGAAGCTCGTTTAGTATTCTCTATGAACAGTATTTCCTACTGTGTAGACGTTAGTAGGCGGTGGGATCGCTGAATCTAAGTTTGAACGCTCGATTACATTGAACTGTGGACGTGTATAGTAATTACAATACTAAAACAGCATATATGTGTTAAATTCTGGCATAATGCGAACGCTAGCTATTAGCATACTAATAATTATAGGGGCGTTATCGGGGATGATATCGGCTTATCAGGGACGGATACATGAAACGGCAATTTGAGGAAGTCGAGGTACAGAATTGCTTGTAGTTACATGTGAATGATCTCTTTTACGTTCTATCTGTCCCCTTGTTTTAACGCGAGTGCACTATCTTGCCCATATACTAGTATATGGTTCAAATCCAGTGGCGTCGTACTTAGGTGCTTATCTTTACATTGTATTATTATTATTTATTATTATTATGAAAGAAAAAATATCCGTATTCGTCCCTGATTTGTATGGCATATTAATATTATATATATTATAATTCAGGACACTACTGGGTACTTGATAATAACTACGAATTAGCCCATATTTGATTCCCAGGTTGTATACACCGAGTGAATCAATATATATGTGAACATTAATAATTAAAATTACTCACTTCTTCGACTTTACTGCTTTAACATGTTAAAAAAGACGAATATTATGTAACGCATAATTATGATACTTTTTAACGTTCAAAGAAAGACAACTTATAAGTACCACCGTAAGGCAACCCAAAGAGACACACGAAAGCACGTGCAGTGTACATTTTCATTTCATTACAATTAGTTAACTTTTGAGTTTTGAGATATACCACTTTATGTGTCAAAGGAATATATACATATCAATATTAACGTCCCCTTAAATTTTGACGGTGGTACTGGTATGTATTAATGCACCCGTGCTTGCAGCTCTCAGTGAAGTCTTTACTCCTGCCGAAGAGGGGAGTATACTTCTAACCTCTCTCGGATGAAACACGAGGTGTTCTATTGGTAATTTCACCACTCGAGTGACACTCTAAGGTTGATGAAGTCGTGAATCTAATACAGCCCCTGGTTTACGGATTTTTGTATAACATTTTTTTATGGCTTCGAAAATATAAATAAATGTAATTTAATATTTATACCAGTCCGTCGGGTCTACTATAAAAATAATAAATGGAGATTGTGGATGATCGGTCAAGTCTTGTGAGCAAATATATCTTCCCACAGTTATCAATACGACTATTGCACAGGTACATGGTATATTGATGGTGGCAGAATCAAGATCAAAGACCTCCTTCTTTGAAATTCACAATAAAATGGCTGCCCACGGGGGGAAAACAAGCTGATTCGATTATATTTAGTTATTTTTGGTTTGCTTGGTGAAACGGTAGGTATAAATAGCAATACTTAAAATTTGCGTCTATTTGTGATTGCTTTTGTTATATTAATACGCCTGAAAAAACTCACAATCTGAGGAGGCAAAACTTGTATTTCATTGCTATTACTCGTCTATATCTTGATACAAAGTCATATTTAAATATGTTATCACATGGGGCGGGTGGTAGCGCAGTGGTAGAACGTTGGACTTCGGAGCCCCGGCATCAATGTTCGCGGAAGTTACCTTTCTGACGCGATATTGATAGGATGCGCTGTCTGTAGAGTGGCAATGCAGTTATCATCCTTGGTCTTGTTATCATCCAGTCGGTACTCGCAGGTTTACTGCGACATTCAGCGCTACGGATGCTGCGGGTTTCCTCCTGCCCTAAACTGACAAGCCGTGATGTAAGTGATAGAATCTTGAAAGCGGCTCTAAACCCCAATTTAAAAAACAGAAATAAAAAATTGTTACATATTACATGGCACAATTACAAAAGTGATTTCCCGTTGAAAATAAACATACATAAGGAAGAAGAGAAAGATGCATAACTGACCCGCACTGCTCAGGCGTACTAGGTTTCTTGATGGTTTCTCCTACGTTTCTCCTAAGTTGGTTTCATCAGTATTATCATACTTAATCGTTGTCCCGCTGAATGCAACTGTATATATGTTGATGTATAGAGAAGTGATTGTAAATTATATATGTACATCAAGGGTAGTGTTAAATAGACGCTGCGTGCAGCCAGGTAATAACCAGTGAACTAATTGGTCACGTGATTGGCGATGGTTGATAAGGTCACATTCGACGATTCTGTGCTCGGTCACAATAATACTAATAATGATAATAATGATAGAGATAATGATGATGATGATGATGATGATGATAACAACAACAATAATAATAATAAATACTACTACTACTAAAGTAAACTAAAATATAATAATAATAGTGACAATGTTGGCATTTATTTTACGCCAAATCTACGCACTAAAGTCAGTGTATGCTATGACCGCCCTTGGCCACCAACTGTGCTGGACACGGATTAATCATGGACTGGATAAGTTTGTGTATTCTTATTCGAGGAATTCTTCCCTGTACCTCCTGCCACGCCTGGCATAGCTGTGTCAGTGTATGCGGTTTCGGTTTGCGGCGTTGTAGACGGCGATCGAGATCGTGTCAAAAACGTAAATTAGGTTAAGATCCGTGGATGTGGATGGGCAAGACAGTCCAGGTTATAAAGCGCTAACGCATTGGACTTTGTCGTTTCAGTTCAGAATATATGTGATTTGCTGGCTAATGATTGGTTATGCATGGTAATTCCACTGTATTTGACAAGTACAACATCCAGTTTCATTCACCAGTGCTAATTTCTTACACTTGTAAGGCTCCGAGTCGAATGACGGCTTGATTGAATTTCACCTGACGTCACTTCCTGTCTGGGAATTTTGAGCATGTGGAACGTAAACTTGATTTCTATTCTACTGGGAAAGTGAACATTGCAGTAAGGTATGTTTTCTGGTACATGTATTTGACTCACTGGTTCAGTAAGTATGCTTAGATATGCTAACACTGTCGCCTATGGGAATTCATTTGGTGGTTTGTAACCTACATTGATGTTATTATTGGCTAGGCAGTTCATGGTAATGCGTGCCTTGTGCGCTCTGACGTCATCATGTTGTAAAATCTATATGTGTGGATCAACAACTGGGGGGAGATGACGTTAAAGAACTATGTCTCGATAGCGTATAGCTGTGCGAATTTCCTGAACGTGCGCCCGGATAATTGTTTTACGTGCGTATGACATGATATATGGCTCCTAACATCATTGCTCCTGCAACGCCTGGCGTAGCTGCAGCAGTGCATGTATTTGCGACTGGCGACTTCGCAGACGGTGATCGAGTTCGTCCCATTGCAAAGACGTTCACTAGTTTTCCACTTTAAAGTAGGTGAATAGAGGAGCAATATATGTATTTAGGCATCTATTCCCGCCTTATTTTATATATACTCAACAACAAAATTAAGGGTCAGTAGAGATGTGGGGAAGCTTTCTACAAAATTTCGGAACTTGGCTTGAGGAATATGGTGCCATTCTTCTTCCAAAGCATCTACAAGTTCTTGAAGAGTACCTGGAGCCTATTGTTTAGAGATTCTTCGTTATTAAAATAATACAAAGCTTAATGTATATGGCCCAAACGTCTACTGGTCCTTAATTAATTTTGTTGAGTATATTCAACAAACTTTCTATGTCGCGCTATGTAATAATACGTGCCAACTGCTTTGGTAAATATTTAACCATAACTAAATAAAAAAATAACTAGAGTGACGTGAATAATATTCGAAGATTGAAAAACTGATTGATAAAGCTGATAGTCTCTAAACATTGGTCCCACGCGTCCAATCAATATGTCTCTTCGCTATGGCATATACCGTAGCCTTCAGTACGAAGAGGGTTAAATGCATAAAACTATTCTTGAATAATACTTCCGATAATTAATTAATATATATTTATCCATGACCTTCCTTCTAGGAGCGAGCACTAAATATATTATACCATCAACTTCGGCAAGAAAATTCCCGCGCACGCAAACATCTACAGATTGAAACGAACGCTATTAATTCATTATTCAAGCCGCATTCAGACAGTCAATGAAGACCTTTTTCAGCTGCGGAGCGATGTACTCTTATATATAACTGATATGGACAGGAAGAGTGGATAAGCTCATTTGCATTAGAAGATGAAGAAATATTCCCGCTGCGACGTAAAACACTAATTCATTCATTCCTACATTATGTACATTTAAAACAATAGTAATAATAATGTTAATACTATTTTTGTCAAAGTCGTATGTTGTACATTTAATATTGTGTAGTCAAAATACATAACAGAATAAAGCTAGAACATACTATACAGTCGTCTTTTGCACATTTTAACTATTGTAATTACAAGCAGTGGTTATAAACAAGCCAGATAAAAGTTCACCTCTTGCCATTATATGTGTACGCAATGACACTTGCAATGGTTTATAGCAGGATCAACAGAGTTTGTGTTACGTGGACAATTTAAAGTATAATATCCACAACAATAGTCCGATAACCATGTCACGGTGACACATAGATAGATTACTGCCTCTATTACGTATATTTTCATAACTTTGCTAAGATCCATTACCCATACTGCCAGTGCACAACTTGGGTCATGCTTGGTCTGGCAATATGGATATTGCCCAATTGAATGGAACCTAGTACCTACAATAGTATTCCTACACTTCCGGGGCACCATAAATAACATGCCCAAGCAAATATATATTTTGCGTTATTGTTATAGTAGCGCGACTGAAGTAATTAGTCACATAATGATCCAAGTAGTTATCAGTCCATTAGTATGTAGCAACCTGCGCAAGCACAGTGGTGTATATGTTACAGTCAATGTCTAAAATCAGGCAATGTGTCAAATGTATTAAATTTTCAGTGAATTTCAATTCAT
>JAUTBT010002038.1:0-10324 GCA_032361225.1 Lepetodrilus schrolli
AACATTGATGCCGGGCCCCCGGGGCGGGATTTGAACTTGGAACCTTTGGCTCCGAAGTCCAACTGTTCTACCACTGCACTACCACCCGCCCCACATACCAGTAAAACACATTTAGTTGAAGGTTCAACTCGACACTTCAATTTACAATGCCCCGTTGAACCTATTCTGTGCGTTTTTATGTTAAACAGGACTTTTAACGACACTGCTTATGTCAAAACAGTGTAATATTTATTCTGATTGTCATGCACGTTGTAGCAGCTATATACAACCGTTTTCTATTATAAAATGAAATCGGTTTCTCCGCGTTCTAACCAGCTCTTCAACATGCTAAATATTTATTTTAAAAAATAAAAAATAAATAACATATACAATAAAATTGAAGCAAAGCTAGCTGCGGGTGTCGTACTTATATTTCCTCCTTATTAATATTTTGACGATTCATGCTGGCGTCATATCTATTAGCAGACTAGCATGAATCGTCGAAATAAAAACAGGGCTCAAACACGGAGTTACGAAACCGCAGTTAAACGCATACCTCTGCAGATGCTACTTTGGATTTCCTGCACCAGATTGGTCACCGAGTCGTAGCTGTTGACGGAGAACACGTGTGTGCACGTGGGAGTTGATGCCACGCCATTCAACTCGCTCTTGTCGATTTTGCTTCCGATGCCCACCGCGAACACGACGATCCTGTCATCGTGTATGAGCTGGGATGCGTGGTTCGTGTTGATTCTGTCATCCGATATTCCGTCGGTGACCAGTACAATAACCTTGATGACGTTTGGCCTTCCAGTCCTGCCAAAGACCTGGGTTCGTGTAGTGTTGAGAGCCTCTGCTGTGTTCGTTCCTCCACTGACGTAGTTGAGTTGGCTTATTGCGTGATTGACTTCGGACAGCGTGAAATACTGGTCCAGGTTAAACTGGACACGTGAAGTCGATGCGTACGTCACGACAGCGACTCTGGTGGCGGAATGCCCGATGTTGAGACCTGCCACGACGTCCTTGAGGAAGTAGATCATTCGTTGGAAGTCGTCTTGACTAAGGCTGCTAGAACTATCCACAACAAAGGCGAGGTCCACCTCACGATTTGAGACCTTGCAACCTGGCAGGAAACAGTACGTCTTAACCAAGCGAATGGTAATATACATTACAGCAATGTCCAATGTTCAATTTATTGATATAACCCATGTGATAATGACGTACTTGCGGTCTTCATTACCATTACTCCATAGACATTGCAGGCATATGCCAAAAGCTTTACAGTACGATGCCATCACCCATATTTAAAAAGTAACGCAAGGCCACCCACCCAGCTGGAGTTCGGTGACGATGTGAGTGAAGTTGTACGGCTGTCCTCCACGGTGGTACGTGTTCTGCCAGAAGGTAGCCTGTTCCTCCACTTTCAGAGGGATCTGCGTCGAGGTCTGGGAGCTGTGCAGGGTCAGATACAGAGCAGCAGCAAGTCCTGAGTACAGCGGCTTCCTGAGGTCCTTCCACTGGACCGTCAGCCAATCGATTTTCAGCTTGTTCTTGATGATGTGGTACAAAGGCGTCAGAACGTGCTGCCCGCTCTTCTGTGTCTCCATGAACATCTTCTGGGTAACCTATGGAAACAATAACTTCTTCTGGGTAACCTATGGTAACATGAACATCTTCTGGGCAACCTTTGGTAACATGAACATATTCTGGGTAACTTATAGTATCTGGATCACCAATAGTAACATGAACATCTTCCTGATGTAACCTCTTCTGGAGTAACCTATAGTGACATGAACATCTTCTTGGTAACATAGCATCTGTATAACCTATGGTAACATGAACATATTATCGGTAAAGTATATTATCTGGGTAACCTACATGCATAGTACCATGAACATCTTCTGGGTAGCCAATGGTAACATGAACATCTGGGTAGCCTATGGTAACGTGACAAGCTTCTATGTATACTACCGTACTTCGTAATATGAACATGTACACGGGTAACCTATGATAACGTAAACATTTTCTTGGTAGCCTACATGCATGGTAACATTAACATCTTCTTGGTAACCTATAGTATGACTGAAAATCAGACTCAATTAATTCTTATAAAATAATCAACTCTCATTTGATTATTGGATTAGGCTATTCGATGCATAAAGTACACTTTTGAAATATAGTAAGAAACATAATCACAATATTTGATGTTTAGACGTATTAATGTATATCAATTCGTTTTCGTTTTCTGTTATAAGTTATGTTTTGTCACGAAATAGACAATTTCATATTCAGGACTTTCTCTGTATGATCCCTCGATCATCGACCAAAAAATAAATGGGCATGCCATAGAAGAATAAAATGAGAGGATTGACCATACCTGCCAAATTCCACCATCAAAACTTGGGTTCGCATAGGCAATGGGCAGCGAGCCATCTCTCGTCTCGACGTACGCCAATCTCCTCAGGAAGAGCTTGTCGTTGACCAATATGCAGTTTGATCGTATGATGTCCACTACAGTAGTGACCACGTCCGGACCCAGGGTTCCAGGTTGGTCAATCATGTTGACACCCAGACAGGCTGGGATGACCAACACCAAAACAATTAGGCCGTGCATTTCAGCAAATGTATCTGATCGCACCCCCCGGTAAGTTAACAAGGTAGGGGAACGTCTTGCCCGTGCGGTGCAAGAAACGTTTGTGACAACTCGCTGGAGGTGGTATCAGATAAGCTATGACAGTGTAATAATTGATAATCTGACAAAGAGGAAGTTAGTTTAATCCTTGATTTAAAGATGCCCTGCCGTATTTAAAATTGCATTAAAAAAAAAGAAGCTTGAGAACTACGAGTATAACAGAGAAGCACGAGACGATTTGTCTACGGTGTGGACATTATTTCACACACCATAAGTTCTCTTTTTAAATCATAGGAAATTATTATATCTATATTAAGTAAATGCAAAGCTGTTCATTCCATAAAATGACGAGTCATGATCATATATTGAAATTAAATGTAGTGTAATGTCTTAGAAACGATTACATTCCATTATCAAATATGCCCGTGGATCTTTAAGGATCTTTCCAATCATTGCTTTTGAGCAAACAACTCTCAAAGTGATCCTACAACTCAGTCACGTTACGAGAGGTTCAAATACGAGATAGTGTTGTCAATGGAAACACCAGCACATAGTGACAGCATTACGAATGACTGTACATTGGAAATAATATTCAACAATATTATAGGTTTCCTCTTATATTAAGCATGCATATGCTGGCTTAACAACAACTTGTTTGATTATGAGTCAGATCATAGTTAATCAGCTTGCATTGCATCCTATTTTAGATGCCTCTATTACACAACATTTTGTCAGTGCTGACATTTGAATTTTTCTAATTTCGAGACCAATAATAATAAATTATATAAATAAATACATGAATAAATGCAAAGATGACAACACCAAAGGCGTCGATTGAGTAATTATTGACAAGGGCACTCCTGTACAAAATGTCGTAACCCTAAGGTAACTATAACTTTAACCTTAGCCATAGGCAACATCATTGCCACGGTTGGAGATACAGCTACCTTAAAGATATGCAGCTTAGTACTGGATGGCCCAGTTTCAGGCGCAATTGGTCCATATGTCTTTCTCTTGGATGATGGCCCTTGTTCACATCATGCTCGTATCATCAGTGGACACCTACAAGAAAAACCCTACAAGGATTGAACATGGCTGCCCTGTACGCTCCTCGTGATAATTCTGTATATGATTCCAGTACTGTGCATGTACATGGGGAAATCTGTAGGATGCCAAGACATTCCTGGAAGAGTAGTAGCAGAGGTTTAGAGCCGCTTTCAATATGCTTTCACCTATATCAGTTTAAGGCAGGAGGAAACCCGCAACATCCGTAGCGCTGAATGGGTTTCCTGTAGGATGAGTTAGACACCTGGCCCCCGTTTCACAACCACATCCTAAATTTAGGAGCTCCTAACGTTATGAACATGTTTTCAAGTCTGGATCAAGTTTTCAAGAACGGCATTATTCTAATCCTTAAAGAAAGCGTCCTTAGCAATGGTGAAGTCTACTGCTTAGGGTTGACCTGACATTCTCGGACTACAGGCTCAGTGCCTCATTAACAATAGCCAGGCCCCGAGATTACGAAACATTTTGAGTAAAAACTCATGCTCAACTCAAGGTTTTGTTCACAAATCCCAGTATACAATTTGAGTTTGAACATGAAATCGTACTCAAAACGTTTTGTAATCTCGGGGCCTGGGATTTGAGGATGGAGTTACGGTTACCGGAGAATTGAATGCTCATGAGTTGTAGCTTTGTGACATTTTTAGAGTGGTCTGCCCACTGCAGGGTGCCGAACAACCTTCACATGACCTTAGGGAATGTTCATACCGAAACATATATGACTAGAAATAACCGATGTCGGCCTCGACGCGGCTTGTCTTCCGAGTGTAGAGCTCGTTCTATCTAGCACGGTAATGACAAACTGGTCACCTGTCTCATATATAAAAAGTATACCCTTATGGGACATAGAACCAGTCCACTCTGATGGGAAACACTCTAAGAGCTAGAATATGGTTTCACACACACAAACGCGCACACACACACACTTATACAAACACACACATACACGCACACACACACACACCCCCCACACACACACATATATATATATATATATATATATATATATAGCTACCGCGTAACATATAACATATAATCGACTCAATTAAGCTGTATGTCTGTGTTTTTTTCTTATATAAATATATTTCATTCTATATATTGCTCTTAGCAAATGTTGGGTAGTATAATATATGCCATGCACTGTTACAAGGACATGAACTCTCAAGAAGACACTGTTGCCCACTGTTGCCCATTGTAGATTAAAACACCACGATCTCCCAAGACAAAGTGGAATTTCATAAGATAACTACGATAAATACTTGACAACATAAGATATCGTCAAGGAAGCACTTGACACTGTTATAGAGGTTGTTCTCTAATATTCGAAGGACATAATCCTTGAAACATTGATAACGACACAATGCAAACGCAAGTAACTGCAATGATACCACAATGATAACACAATGATAACGATGTACAAGAAGTGAACAGATCGTTTCAAGTCATTCCATCACAACTGACTCTTCTCCAGAATTGTGTATATATTCGAGTATATATTAGTGCTTTGAGCAACCACTTTATGGATGGAGTATTGCACTTCATAAATAGAGGATCTCATATGAGTGATCATATATTACTGAATGTATTAAACGAGCATAATATCATTTTTGCCAACGATAGGCAATTGTCTTGGGAACTGGGTTAAAGCCCGCAGACAAAATATATTTCCAAGTAAATGTGTAAATATTAATAAATGTGTTTGCATTAAAGAAATCGTTTAACTTCATATACGACAAATTAAGTCCCCAAAAGAATCTCTAAAAGAGGTCAAAAAAGACTTTCATACCGCGTATGAATACAATTATACAAAACTATTGTGTTGTTGCACTAGTGAACATATTTATATTTATAGCATGGTTTTATTGGACTTCCAAACTCCTAAATTATGTGATAACTTAGCTTATTATTATTATTATTATTTATTAAAATGAGAGAGAGACAGATAGACAGAGAGACAGAGAGAGACAGACAAACAGACAGACAAACAGACAGACAGGGAGACAGAGAGAGAGACAGACAGACAGACACAGACGAAAAGGCACACAGACAGAAAAAAGGCACACAGACAAAAAGGCAGACACAGACAAAAAGGCAGACAGGCAGACAAACAGACATATAGAGACGAGAAAACGATAAGCAGATGGAACACATATGCACGCGTCCACAGACTCACGCGAACGCGTACACTCACAGACACACAAACACGCGTATTTATACTACACAATGCGAAACATACACACAGTACACTATACTCTGGAGCTATGAATATGAAAAATATTATTCGCTTGAACATTTGCCATTGTCAATATTGCTTCGACGTGGCCTTGGTCGATGATTATAATCATCTGGCCATGTTTAGACCTTTATGTATAAGGAAAACTAACATATTAATTAACATGTGTGGCTCCATGAAAATGAATACATCATGCAGCGGGTTTTGGCTATGACTTAAGCTTGAATTTCATAAGTTGGTTGGCTGATTTGGGATTTAAATCCACTTTCAAGATTGTTTTCACTCACATCATGGGGTGCATGCATATGTACTGCTTGTACTAGTCTGGAATTCCACCAGATTGTATAGTTCTAACTCACTTGGAATAACATGCCGCAGATAGAACATGGACACCCCACTCAGACAGAGTCCTTGCAAGCTTTACCCCTGTATTGCTGAGCGCCAAGCAGGGGAACAACACGTACCATCGTTTAACGTCTTTTGGTATGAATCGACATGGGATCAAATCCGCGACCTTCCGCACATCGGGCCGAAGCTCTAACCATTACGCCTCGGAGCACCGGTTTGAGTTTCATATGACAAAAATTTGAAAGTCTAGCTCTGGTACCTGTATTTCATATGTGCATTTCTGCCTGTCTGTCTAGTCTGTCTATAAGTCTATCTGTCTGTATGTGTCTGTCTGTCCGTCCACCCGTCCGTCCGTCCGTCCGTCTGTCTGTCTGTCTGTCTGTCTGTCTGTCTGTCTGTCTGTGTCTATCCGTCCATCCGTGTGTGTATATATGTGTGTGTGTTTGTGTGTGTGTATGTGTGCGTGCGCGCGCGCGCGTGTGTGTGTGTGTGTGTGTGTGTGTGTGTGCGTGCGCGCGCGTGTAAACATTAACCATGCAACTCGCACTAAAAATCACAGGTGTTGTACATCAAGCCGTCCAAGAATACATCTACAAACTGATCTCTTTGTTTCTGAACCACACGAATCTTACATTATGATATATCAGTAGATTCACGTTTTAGGCGTAAGGTACGCATACAGTCGGATATCTATAACAGAAACGGATTTAGGGGGGGGGGGGGGGGCAAGTAATTTCATTACTGGCAGACTTGTACCTGTTCACCTGTTCACCCGATTCTCTATACTATTCGCCCGGGCCTACTTGGTTCACAAGTGAAATACTATATAGTGCACCCTAGTACCTCAGCAACAAGATGTATGTATCTAGTTATTCGACACGACACAGTAATGCATGAATGCATGAAAAGTGCTGAATCACCGAAATAAATTAAAGACGGTGCGAGGGTCATGATCATGAACTCCTACAATATTTAAACAATTTAAACAATTCATGTCAGACAATGAAATAATATGTTGGTGAGTAACATAAAGTCTCAAAAAATCGTCATTGTCGGAGCTCGATCAATACTAATAAGCTACACATATATACGGCATCCATAGAGTGGTAGCCTCTGTTATACAGATACTATTTCATGAGGCAGGTAAAATGTGTGCGTGCATGTGCGTCTGTGCGTCTGTGTGTGTGTCCATTTACTAGCATTAATTTCTCTTAGATATTTCATATCCTCACAGAATCCAATGGCTATATATAATAGCACAATGTGTTCATATGATCATGATCCGCACGTAAAATATATTTCATAGAGGAAGTATAAAATGCCATTGATTATTAGTATTTCCGTAATGGAAATCAATGTACATATAAATACGTTATTTCCCTAATGGATATCATTTGAGTTACTTCCAGTCCTTAAAGACACGTTCTTGGGTACAAATTGACAAAAGAAAATCTAGATAATGTCCTTTCAAGACTCTTTCTTCGGCAAATGGAAGAAAGAACCTATCAATAGAATATCTTTTGATCTCGCATAATGACCCCAGGGTTTACGCAAGCCTGTCACGCAAGGTAGAATACTTTTAAATGAGCAAAGTCACGTTCAACTTTATGCTCTATATAGTAGCTCTATCATACGAAATGTGAACTCTGGAATGCGTACAGCCAGGCGAGACCCCGGTATAGCGCCGGAGTTAAATTGGACTTGGGTATCGTTTCACTAAGCTCTCTTTGCCGATAGTTTAATACGCTGCAAAGAGCGATATGGTCTAATGCAACGAAAAATGTAACAACTGCGAAAAATGTAACAAAACAATTTTGGTTAAATCTTTCGCAATTGTTACATTTTTCGTTGCATGAATGGTCTCTTAGCGAATAGGAGAGCTTTGTGAAAGGTTACACAGGTTTTGAGTGTTTACTGTTACATAGACCAATGATGCAAGGAAACATCTAAGAACTGCGAAAAATGTAGTACATTTTTACATTTTTCGTACATAATGTACGAAAAATGTAACAATTTTATTCTTGTTACATTTTTCGTTTTGCATTGCGACGAACAATGTAACAATTTGTTGTTGGTATTATGATAACGATATGTATATATGCCAAACACAATTTACGGGTTATTGCCAATTTCCAACTTGCAACGTCGCCGATTTATACAGTTTGCACATCCGTTTTTGTGTTCATAATCCACTGAACGTAAAATAATTGCAGTCAATTCTTTAACGAAAAATAGAAGGCAAAATATATTTATCTTATTAACATTTCACTATTATGCTACTGTTGATGACAATGCTAGCGTATTGTGTATTTTCAATTGTGTTTTTCTCATGTTATTGATGTAAAGTAGAATTCTAGATTTTCAAATTTTAATAGTTTAAACGTAGTATAAACAATTACAATCTATTAAAGTAGAAAAAACAAAATGGCGTCCAATAAGTAACTAACTTGAATAGGCCTACGTAGGCCTAAATGAAATGTGAATTTGGTTACCGGTGTAAAGTCTGGAAATATACCCCCAAATGGATATATACTTATTCTAATAATATTTATTCCTATATTTCAATTGAAGTTAAAATCTAAGCCGTATGTTGATTGTCATATGATTTGTTACTCATACATTTTGGTTTTCCATATACAGTGTAGTTAGATCCTGTTTAGAATCACAGCATAACATAGCCAGAGTTAATTAAAATACTAGTAGACATTATGAATGAGTATTATGGAGAGGTTATAATATGATTTTGAATTCTTTTAAATCTGTATGTTAGGTACTAATAACGTCGCAGCTATTTCTTTTGTTCTCATGCTCACTGGGGATGTTGAAGTAAATCCAGGCCAAAGCGATACTAATGAAATCAGACAATACGTTAGGTATTTATTTTATCTTAAACACACTCCGTACGATATAACCTCAGAGATGTTATCTGATTTCCATATTGTACTGTAAATGTACCATTTACTCGTACACCTTTAGTATGTTTAGTTTTATGTTTCATTCATACCATCAACCAGTAGACTATGAAAAGAGCTATCAAACGAAAGTAGGCAATGCGACACTGTATCAGGTTTTAAGGAACCGATATGTTATTGCACCTGACTATTATTCCTATATGGTACTTAATTCCCTGGTAAGTAAGTACGCCTGTGATGCAAGGATGGGAAATACTGTATTTTACTCACTAAACTTAGATATTCAGTGAGTCCATTGAAAAACGATTTGCTTCATGTCTATGTGGTAGGCTTAATCCCTATAAAATACTAACAATAACATTGAAAAATAAAGGAGGTATAGTATAGCCCTATGGAACTTGAAAGTGGTAACAGAGATCAATTATTAACCCCCCCCCCCCCACACACACACACACCAACAACATCAGTATGACAATCTTAAAGATGGCTATGAAATTGTTACGCACGGTCTTAGGCTAAGAAGATCGTAAGAAAGTTTCGAGAATATTGATTTCGTCAGATCATGTGCTGCTATACAATTACAGGCTTTATTACAAGCCTGCAATTGTCTCTACTCACACTTGAAGGGTAATCTTGTACAGTGTAACAGCAGAAGTCACGCAACCACAAAGGTGAACAGTGTACACACAGAGTTTAATTATAATTAGTTTGAGTCTGGACGTTTTAGCAATTTTTGGGGCCGATATTGATAAATATGAAATATTATGTAACAGTGTGATATTTGCTGTACTATTCTTAATGAGGTCTTACAAATTAGACTATCTGAATCAAGTGTCTTGTTATATAAAATATTGCCATGCCAAACATCATTAGCCAGTTTAGCTTGGCCCTAGCTCAGTAAAAAGAGACTCCTAAAATACGATAATTTAATGTGTTATTATATGGTTAAATACAAGCATTTCCATTTAAACAAAAATTTAAATTTCATCTTGATTGGTAAGTTGTAGTCAAAATACTATCTCTAAAAATTATGTTCTCATTTATTCATATTTGGAGCCTCGTGTGACGTCAGTATAGATATACGTCAGACATGTTGCTATGTAATCATAGAGGACAGCGGTGAGCGATATGGTTTATTGTGTTGCATGGGGTTGCAAA
>JAUTBT010002039.1:0-10323 GCA_032361225.1 Lepetodrilus schrolli
AGAGAGAGAGAGAGAGAGAGAGAGAGAGAGAGAGAGAGAGAGAGAGAGAGAGACAATATACAAGTTCATGGCTGAAAGAGCACCAACCAGTTTGAAGGGCCTTTTTGTATTGTATGTTGGGTGAAAGAATCTAGACTGGTTACATTCAACCTGTACATATTATGACGGGAGGGGTGAACAGTTTAAAAGACAGTTATGTGTTGTAAGGACGTATCCTGACGGGCTATGTTGAAGCGAATATACAGTTAAACACTCTTGTTAAATTTAGTCTCCAATAATCTAAAACAATGGCGTTAGCCAACTCAATATATGACGGATGTTTAAAACAACTCTCTCAAGCATATTTTTCCATTTGTAAATTTTGTCTAAAGTGTTTGTGTAAATTTAATATATAATATAGTCGCCATGGGCGTACTATAAATAGCTCACATCACACTAAAACTTGCTTGTCTGTTTGTATATGCATGTACCGTTAGCAGACCAGCTCAAGTACTGTCAAAGGTTGAAGATGGGTATGTTGCACCTTGATATGTATTTCATGTATACCGGTAGTTGGTATAAACAGTTACAATTGCAAACTGGTGTAATATGTTTGTCTTCGTTATTCAGCTTAGGAATGCATGCATGCCATCTAGATAATTTTGCAAATCAGGACAAGTTTCATACAAGTAGGTCATATCGTATCTGTCTCATGTCAATGCTACATTTTCAGTCCTTATTATTAAAGAACGATGCCTTTGTATGATTAAATGTTAGAAATGCTAAATTTGAACATATGGAAGGTAAAGGTACATGCGAGTCCTACATTGCAATTAATTACATAGATTAGAACTAAATCTCCTCAGATTGTCCCGAGTTCGCGATGTATGTCTAGATGCTATACCGTGCCCACAACATGGAGGAAGAGATTTACACAAGGCGTGTTATCAAAGTGTCACACCTACTCCTATATATACCATCACTAGTATAATTATTGTCAAAAACGTATTCACGGTGTCAGATTTGCACGAGTTTATACGGGTATTGACATGATGTTTTTCGATGTTTGAGGTATACTGTAAATCATAAAATGCTAGCTTCTTAAAATTCACGGATGGCTGCCATCCCAAGTTCGACTTCCCAGAAGATTGAGACGTTCCCCACAGCTCGAATGATTGCTCCAACGCAGAGTCAATGGAGCGTTACACACACACAC
This sequence comes from Lepetodrilus schrolli, assembly GCA_032361225.1. Lineage (NCBI taxonomy): Eukaryota > Metazoa > Mollusca > Gastropoda > Lepetellida > Lepetodrilidae > Lepetodrilus > Lepetodrilus schrolli. Next base: position 1,196 of record JAUTBT010002039.1, read on the forward strand.
ACACACACACACACACACACACACACACACACACACACACACACACACACACACACACACACACACCACTTTTCTCCTGTTCAAATTATTAGGGTAAGTACGGTATCTCGAATGACTTCCTGTTTGCAGGAGTGACACTGGAACTGGTTACATCCGTGTACGGGCAGTTATCTCCCTTGTGCTTGGTATACTCTTCCTTGGGGCAGGGATCGGGGTCACAGTAAGTATCATGCTTATTAACTGATAGACTTTGTCACTCGAATCATCTATTCTTTGGTCCACTAAAACAGACTTGCAATGCATAATGCCTTGAAGTTTCACTAAAATATTTGTGAAAATACTATTAATAGAAGATTATTACTCATGTTAACAATGTAGATATTTAGATTACATTATTATTTTGTGGAGGTCCTGGGTTCAAGCCTAGCACATGCCATCATGTACCACTCTTGAGAAAAGTGCTTAGATCCACACTATACACTTGTGCCTGGGGCAACCTATCTTATACCCTCCAAGTACAGGTCTTGAAAAGCTTGTGCAGTTCATGCACGACTGAGACGGCCTACTCAGATATACTAGACAACTAAAGAAAGTGAACACTGACTTAATATAGAGAGAATAATATTACGTTGACTGTGACAGTGAGATTCTCTGTTATGTTTTGACCAAGTACTAAGAGTGTTGTTTGTTTGGTTGAATAATGAAGAAAAATGTCCGTGAAGGTGTATTCCTGATCACCAGCTTCTTATCTTATTTCCGTTAAGGTGTATTCCTGGCCCCCGTTTCACAACAACATCCTAAATTTAGGAGCTCCTAACATTTGGACCCAGTTTATCACCTTGTAAGTTAGATGTCGATTTAAGAATGGATAAGACTTGTGATGTCGTCGTGAAACACTTGTTACGAGCTGATTACCTTTAGGACTGGTTTAAGAGCTCCTAAATAGTTAAGAGGCCGTTGTGAAATGGGGGCCAGATCACCAGCATCTTATTTCTGTGAATGTGTATTCCTGATCACCAGCTTCTTGTCTTATTCTTCACAGGTAGGTACATATGAACTGGCAAGTGAAAATGGAGGGATCTATGTTGCCTGGATAGGTTTGTACAGAGTGTATATAATATTAATTTGTGTGATACATATAGGTGAGAAATGTCATGCCTTCTGCATTCACGTGTGTTTATTAAACTGTGGCAAACAATGAATATCACCATGGTTACTGCATAAGAAAGATTAATCTACTAATTGAATATCATTATCTCAAGTTTTGCTCAGGAGTTTTTTAGATCGATGTTCTAAATGTTCCTATTGTCACGTATGGGTGAAAGGTTCCCGCTACAATGTAAAACAATCTCACTCACACTCTAAATGTTTCTTCAACTATTAATAAGAAACAATTAATAAATTATGTTTTTAATCTCCATATCAATTTTTTTAAAGGAGCATTCATCACAGGAGTTCTGCTGATTCTGCGCTCCATTTATTACTTCAGTGTGCGAAGTAGTGCATTGGCATCTGATGCTTAGACCGTGTGGGAGCTGTGGTGGATCCAGTGTGGGAGCTGTGGTGGGTCCAGTGTGGGAGCTGTGGTGGGTAGAGTGTGATGGGTAGAGGGTGGGAGCTGTGGTTGGTAGAGCGTGGGAGCTGTGGTGGGTACAGTGGTGGGAAAACCGATATTTTCACTCGTGGCTGCTCCACTCGTGACAATATCTCCACGTCACTGGATGAGAGATACATATTTCACTAGACACATGAAATATCCTCTATATATTATTACATATAGCTTCCAACTAAACCTATTGTGAAGCCAAGTCACCCTTGAAATATCTGTCAAACTTTGCCACATGTAAGGCATGCAAACAGATGATAGCGTCGACCCAGAACATTCCTGTTGCTTTTTTCATCCATGGACATGGTTTTACAATAGCATTTATACATGTAGACCAATTTGTCCTTTGTATTGTCCTTGATTTGCCAAGAAAGGTTTGATGAACACGGACCACATAATTTGCTAATTGTATTGTTTGGTCTTCATTTGAGGCTTCCTATTTACGATTAACTGTATTGTATTAAGGCAGAGTTGGTGGAGACAAACACTATTAGTGACACCAATGATAATGAACTTGGCTGTTTTTGTTTTATTTTTCATTTTCATTATGTAAACTGCAAGATAGCCTGTAGCAGCAGATATCCCGCATTTCATCAAAATTAATGTTTTCGTAACGTATAGCTATTTGTCGCTTATATTACTGTACATTGATTGATTGTATGTATTGGACAGTAATACACACAGCCCACGATTGGTTAATATATTGAAAATTGGAACATTTCATTATCATCATAAATGGTTTTTAGCCATTATTATTGACCCTTATGGTAATTTCATAGCGAGATGTTGTGATATTTGTCCAATTTTTACAAATAATGGACAATGCATTCTTGTGGTTATGATGTGCATGTACTTAATTATTGTATGTTTTTCCTTATTGCTATGGGGTAAAACTATAATCCACCATTTTTCTTACAGTCAGCCAGAGTGATATTATACCTCCTAATAGTTTGTCATGTATTATGTTAAACATTACATCTGTGTCACATCCAGATAAGAGAAAGTTGACAGAACTAGCAAGTTTTTGTTGAGGGGCGGGTGGTAGCGCAGTGGTAGAACAGTCGGACTTCGGAGCCAAAGTTCCAGGTTCAAATCCTGCCCCGGGGGCCCGGCATCAATGTTCGCAAAAGTTACCTTTCTGACGCGATATTGATATGATGCGATGTCTGTAGAGTGGCAATGCAGTTATCATCCTTGGTCTTGTCAGTAACAGTTGGAGCTCGCAGGTTTACTGCAACATTCAGCACTACGGATATTGCGGGTTTCCTCATGCCCTAAACTGATATGTCGTGATATAAGTGAAAGAATCTTGAAAGCGACTTAAAACCCCAATCTTTAAAAAAAAAAAGGTTTTTGTCAAAGCCTACATCTTCTCTGTTAGTATTATTTACCAGCAGGAATATTTTAAATTTTTACACCAAACTGTCAACTTTGCATACTTGGTGTACAGCATTTGGCGTGAACATTCTACACGTACCATAAACTCTTGGTTCAAAATAAACTGTTATGAGGTTTGTGATGAGAAATGCCAATACCCGAGTGAGTGATTATGGAGGTTGTGGTTGGACTATATTGCTGGTATTACATGTTTATACAACATACGTGGTGCAATATACTATGCAGTCTTCGAAGTATTTTACCGTTGGAACTACTTTGATAATTCCACTGCAGCACATGTCAATTTCAACATCTCAGTATAATTTTATTTGATGTCGCGAATTCTGCAATATTTGTCATGCAATATGCAATATCCATATCTAAGTCATTCTATTTATCATCGGGACTGTAGACATTAACTTTATCATATTAAATAGTAAACTTATTATAATATATTTTGTTAGAACTTTTATTTTGAATGGTCTCCATTGTGCTTGAGAAAGAATAATGTGATCATGTGTAAATCTGTTTTATTACACGCATATTAATTTCTGGACTTCATGAACTGTCGTCTGTAAATGCTATAATTAATTGTGATCATTTTAATGGGTTTTTTTAAGTTTGACTATGTTGCATAAAAACAATAACCCACTAGGTTCCCTAGATTACAGATTATCATTCCCGAGTGAAATTAATATTGTAAGTCGCTAAAACTTGTGACAATATTAATTTCACTTGGGAAAGATAATTTGTAATCTAGAGTACCTTGTGGGTTGTTAGCTATATATTCCACTGTGATATGTTTATAGTTCAAAGATCATTCAAAGATAAACAAGTGTCTAATATTATGTATTAGCTAGAAGTGAATATCAGCAATCAATCAAATTATATACACAAAATTATGAACATTCTATATACCAAATGATGAAGATTCTATATACCAAATGATGAAGATGGTAGTTAATATATTTACTATTTGTTGCTATTTCCATTTTGGGGCTCTTTTGGCCAAAATGAGAACAATTTGTTATATGTGTGTGTGTGTGTGCGTGTGTGTGTGCGCGTGTGTGTGTGTGCGCGTGTGCGTGCGTGCGTGCGTGCGTGCATGAGTAAGTATATTGATAGTTCAGTTTATCACAAGAATTACTTAGCTGGCCAAATTTCAAATCTGCACATCAGTTTGGTATGTAAATATTAATAAATGAAATGTTGATAAAATTATTTGCTCCATCAATGTAATAATGCTGTCTCGGGATATTGAGAAATGCTTGTAACAAATGCATACAATTGTATCTGTAATGACAGACCATCTTTGCAAGAGGTCAAGGGTCAGTAACATTTTTATTGTTGTTTTTTTTGGTGTGTTTTGGTGTGCATATTCTGATACAATTTTTTTCAAAATATCACCATGCCGTCTACTACTAAGAGTACTTAGTGATTTCACTGTATTCTACATCTCTCCCCCAGGGAGTGCATGACCCTATCATTATCGAGCACTGTGAGTTGGATCACATGGCCTAGGCAAGATGACACCTCTGTGACATATTACATTTAGTATCATGACCCAAATTTCATGAGTACCCATGTTATACATTATTAATGCCTGACATATAATTATATTAGTCATACATCGTTGTCAATCATTCCAACCAGATTTTGTTCTAATTATCCAATGATTGTTTTGTATTGATATATTGTAATTGCCTTGCAGAAAAATGCATCTTTTGTCATTTATGTAAAATAAACTATTAAAAGTGTTCTACAGCCTTATTGTCAATCATACAGAAAGTCATACAACACCCTTCGGTACTGTACTTCAATGCCACTTTATTTTACATCACCGATGTTAATTTGAACCGGGGCAGGTGGTAGAACAGTTGGACTTCGGAGCCAAAGGTTCCAGGTTCAAATCCTGCCCCGGAGACCCGGCATCAATGTTCGCGAAAGTTACCTTTCTGATGCGATATTGATAGGATGCGATATCTGTAGAGTTGAAATGCAGTTATCATCCTTGGTCTTGTCAGTACCAGCCAATGCTCGCAGGTTTACTGCAATATTCAGCGCTACGGATGTTGCGGGATTCCTCCTGCAATAAACTGACAAGCCGTGATATAAGTGAAAGAATCTTGAAAGCGACTTAAAACCCAAATCAATAAAAAAAATTAAATTTGAACCATTTATCCAGTTAATCAGCACGGTTTTGTTCCGATTCAACATCTGGTCAGAGCTGTCATCGGTTCATGCACCACATGTGGAAAAGTTTTAAATTCCTCCTAACATCGATTTCCTTGTGGAATGGCATTAATGTATTTACTGTAGTCATAAACTTCTTTATTCATGAACTATTGATATATGAACAAGTAAATGATAATTTTGTAATCGATCGATGGAGGGATGTCCTTGATACGGTAGTTGATGTCAATTTGTCGAATCGGTGTACAGACATGTCTCATGATATTGTCGATGGTGCTGTGTAATATACAGAATGCAGTGGTGGTATGATCCGACATGATATCTGCCTACTTTTAAAGCACATTATTTCCCACTGTAAAACAGGTGGCATTTGGCTTACTGTATGTGCTATAGCAGAGGGCGTCCGAGATTACAGACGACATTGGAAGTCAGTGGAGATACTGTTACCATACCAGACACTGGTCCACCTATCCATTATCAATGGTAGAAAATAACAACACACAAAATTGATAGTAGTAAATTTTATATATTGTATAAACTTGATTAATATTGGTCCCAGTAAACATATCTACTGGAATGTGAAAACTCTAATTTACTATTGTGCTCGACCAGACCATACATCATCGGAAGAATATAGATAAATTGCCATGTGATCAGTCTGAAATTTCACAACGCACTATGAGATTATAGAGATAATTGGAAAATTGAAATAAAATGTATTGCAATGCTGCTAAATAACATTGTAAATGAATCTGGACTTATTCACCAACATACCACCATGGGTAATAATACTTTAAGCACTGTGCAGTCTATTTCAATGTTGGCAGACACGTGCTCGTAAATAGAATATGGTCGTTAAATGCTAACGAGAATGAAATACATGAATAGAGAACAAATTGTATAAACATCTTATTAACTTGCATTGTCTTTCTCCTTGCTGTGTTTAACGTGGACTGTTGAGGTATGTTGTGACCAGCAAGAAGAAGACTTAACATACAAATAAAATGTTGCACAAGGTAGAACATTCTTTACCAAACTTGATTCTAATGCACAGCTAAATAATGTGATTGGTTCATAGTTTATTGAGATTACGAGAAAAGATCATTGAAATGATATAGGATAAAACAGTAATCAGTATCATTTGCAGATCAAAAGAAGTAAATTATTTATTTCAATAGAATTTTTCTTAGTAAAAACCAGCACTAAAACAATTGAATGCATTTAATAAAGTTTACATATAGCAATACATGTTGCTTCATACATTCAACAAGCATTGATTTAAGTGTATAAATGAGAAGCTCCAGTTAAAGGAGGCTTGACTATTGGTAGTTTGTATGAAGGAATAAACACAAAAAGATGAATCCAAGCTGATTCGGACCATGGCTCATTCAGACCTGGCTGATTTGGACCTGAAAAAAAAGCTGATTCAGATATGTTTTCAAAGATGATTTGGACCTATTTCTGACCTATTCCAATGCTGATTTGGACATCATGATGTCAATAATCATAAAACAAGTGAAGGGAAGCTGAGAAGGTACCAGAGGGCCATGATCAGAAAGACCCAGGAGAAGATTCCTACCACAGTTTGAAACAGGTCCGAATCAGCCTTGGTAAAGAGTCTGAATCAGCTAAAGTCCGAATCAGCCTGATACCAATAAGATGGGATATCTTGGCACATAACTGAAATAATATCATAATATCATAAAAACAAAAACTACCATCAGATCAACACAGTACCGGTACTAAGATATCGATTGCCATTTAACTTCATATTACATGTACAGATCAGCTGAAAATACACACAAAAAACATGGTAACAATGCTTATCAAATTCAAACAAAAACTGACCAATCATAATGCTCACTTGGTTTAAACATTGAAAAATAAAGCAATGAATAATGTAAAGATTGCTGTTTACATCGAGTCATATTCAGTTGAGCAATAAAATAGAAACTACACCAGAATGTATCGAACCTTGCATGTAGGCTGCCAGCCCATTCAAGATAGTGGATCAATATACATGTAAGCCTTTGGTAAGCAGTACATAGTCATAGGACTACCGGTAATAAGTATTATCAGCAGATTTGCAATACCTAAAGGTATCTTATAATATTCAAGCTCATTCCCAATTCAACAAAAATGAACATAAAAACATTAGCTGATGAAAGCCAAACATGTCAATATTAATATTTTAGAAGTTGAGCCAGAAATTGGAGTCAGAATTGGAAATTTACTGAGATGGAAGACAAATTTTGGGATCCACTATGGCTAATACTAGTATACAAGTCTGACATAGATTGTCTGGTCCAGCTAATAATCGTCGCGTATGGGTGAAATATTCCCGCTGCGACGTAAAGCACTAATTCATCATCATCATCATCATCCAGCTAATAAACAAGAAACTGACAAGAATGCACTTTGAAAATGACATCTACCCTAGAAAGACACACACTTTATGTAGCATTTGGGTTATAGCACCAATTACAATTTATTACACTTTTAAAGTTAATCAACATCCTGTAACAGTCATTCGTCAGTAGATAAAAAAACACACACAAAAAAAAAAAACATTCACATACTAGCCTTGGATGTTAAAATAAACAATTTGTCTACTGTAAATGCACAAATATTCAAACCCTCTAATTTCCTATTAACTTTGGTGATCCTAATACATACTAGTTGTTTGTACCCAAATCAACAACTAGCCTATGAAGGACACCTCTGACCATTACTATATTACAGCCTCCGTGTGTTACAACACATGACTATCAATATTACATTTAACAAATTACAAAATCAAAATGGACATGAATGTGGATGGATTTAAAGCCCAAAGGTCTTATAGATGAGTAATTTTGGTATCTTGGCATACATTACTCTCTACAGATGGAGGATAGAAAGATGGAAAGTAGATGGCTATTGTCAGTGGTTCAATACAGAGAAGTACGGCAACACGAGAAAAACAGAAAGCGGTACTATCATGATGGAAAGACAAAATCAAAATTCTGTCGATTTTCATGGTATTTGAATTTGGTTAAATACAAGCAAGCTGATGGCTCGGTTGGAATCAATAGAGTGTAATTTATTGCTATACATCTACAAGTACTGAAATAATCACATGGTATACTTAGTTGTCCTCTATAGATGGACATAGTAAGGTAGCATTGTAATTTGTGTATTTTGTTACAACCATGCAGTATACCTGTGATGATCAAAACTAATAGTGTATGGGTAAAATCTAGACAAGGAAAGACATCTTCAAAATGGGACTACATCTTGGAATGTCATGGCGTCATCTGATGCCTGGAAAGTCCTACTGGAGATTGGACTCTCTGATTGGACGGAAAGTAAGGCACAGACCAACAGGATACTAGTATGTTGTACTTGCAGTTGAGATAACTCCTCAGTAACAGTTAATATAGTTCCAGCTGCTGGACAATCACAGCATCACTGCTGTCTAGTCTTGTACCTACGTTGCATCTCTATACATTGTTCATTCATCACAGGATATGAAATGACTAGACAAATATGATTGGAGAAGTCCATTGACAGGACATCAGCATAGGCTAAAAATCAACAACATTTAGTTTTACCAACAATCCATAAAACCTAAAAGGATATGCAGTTGGATTTGATTTTCTTCTCAATAGCAAAATTCACTGGTATGCGAGCTGCCTCCTCTAAATGGCATGGATTCAGGAAAAATGTTCATTTGGCACATTCTCTCTTTCAGGTGTAGGTTTGTTGGACGCCACAGGGCTTCTGGGCAGCAGGCTTTTAGGTCAAATGGTTCAAAATAGTTATCCTGAAATGTATTTCAGTGATTACAATATTGTAAAACATTATTGTAATACACCGTAATTGTTCAGACTCACTTTTTTTTGTATTGGGGTTTAGAGTCGCTTTCAAGATTCTTTCACTTATATCACGACTTGTCAGTTTAGGGCAGGAG
>JAUTBT010002040.1:0-10323 GCA_032361225.1 Lepetodrilus schrolli
ACCAGCCGATGCTCGCAGGTTTACTGCAACATTCAGCGCTACGGATGTTGCGGGTTTCCTCCTGCCCTAAACTGAAATAATCTTGAAAGCGACTTAAAACCCCAATGCAAAAACACAACAACAACAACAACAACAACAAAACAATGTATCTACTGCACTGTGCACTATCATATGATCTATCCTACCCACTAAATTCCATCGATTCTTTATCAATTACAAAGCATGTCCAGTCAAAATGCGTTGGAGACATGTATCGTGTCTGTGTACACTATATGCATATGTGAACAATCATTAATTTGTTATTTATTTGTGATGTGACTGTAAATAAAAAGAGCTAAATAATAATAAAATTAAAAATTAAAAAAATTAAATGCATGGAGAATGGTCATTGTTCATCTACAAGATAGTATATTTAGACATCATTAACTATGTGGCCTAAACGACGAACAAACTCAGCATAGAAACTTCCGATGACATCATGAGACAAGTCTCCCGATACAATTCATCGCGCTCTGACAACTACGTATACTCAGCTATCATTATATAATATTAAATCCATTCAGCAGAATAAGACAAGGTTGTCTTCTGTCTCCATCGCTTTTTACGGTATATTCGTATCTTTCATCTTTTTCAGATATAGTTTTATTGTTCTATTTAATAACTCATGGCGTACTCAGTGACTGTATGTGTGTGGCTGTATGAAACGAACGGTTTACGGCTCATTGTACGAGGAGTCTGAGGAACTAGCTTCTAAATAAACTCGTCAGAGGTGAACTCCTTGTCGCACCTACCAAATCAGCCATAGACACCTAGGTACAAGAAAGGGATCCACGTGTAGCGCCGTATACGCAATATCTTGTTATATGACAAGTCGGGAATGTCGAGAGGTATTTAATCGTATATGAGAAGGATGTTTTTTTTAGAGGTAACTTGTAATTAACAGATAGCATTTGCATTGATTACTGTAGTATAGAAAAACAACGTAAATGATACATCTGAAGAATATATGGAACGCAGATGTATAATAGAATGTCTAATATTCGTATTAGTATATTAGAATAGCAAACATAAATAAAAATGCAAATGAAAAATAATAACGTATGTCATAAAGTTGCCACTTGTTATAGTACTGCCTCTCTAGTTATTATATTCGTATTTAGTTAATATATGTGCAGCCTAGTAATAGTTATTACCGTATTGATAGTTAGCGAATAAAATACCTGTATGCATTATTGATCAGTCATGTTTGCTCAAGAGATTCGTAACTTTTATGAACGCGAGTTGTTACAAACATAAACACAAAATGTGTTACCGTTTCTATATGAGGTCCGAAAAAATACTATTTGAGTTAATCGTAAAAACTGCATATTGATGATTGAAAATGTACATAGTTTAACGTTTGCTGCTCTGAAATTATTATGCGACAATAGTGTCAACAGACAGAGCGGGATACTTTTCTCATTTATTTGATAATTAACTCATAAGTCAGATTTTCATTGTATATCACTATATTCAACATATATAATTGATTAAGAATCATATGTTCTGGCACCGGAGAAATCTTTTAATGAAAGTTTAAGTTGATAATGGAAATTGCCTATTAATGCACACACACACACACACACACACACACACACACACACACACACACACACACACATACACACGCATACGCACGCTCTCTCTCTCTCTCTCTCTCTCTCTCTCCCACTCTGATTAAAGTTCCATATTGCCATTTACTTGCATCAGGTGTATGTTTAGCTGACAGTGTCCAAGTTACATAAAGATAATTATAGTTTTCCAGGCTCTGATTTTTCGGGGGAAAAACCCCCACCTCAGAACTCAGATGAGTGTAGTAATAATTGAGATGTTTCTCCGAGATGCAATTTTCAGTTAAAAATTGGAACTTAATTTTTATTCGAGAAACAAAATTGTATAATCTCAGTCTAAAGTAATTTTAGTGACAAGTCTGTTTCGAGAAATCGGGCACATATTGCATACAATAAATACTATTATTTAGATTTTAAAATAAAACATATCTGGATCGTATTTGGGGTATAAAGGCAAACTAATTTGTATGTTATGGGGGAGGAAAAACCAATAGATATTAAGTAGTCCATGGAACCGGTGGAATAGAACATTCAACCAGGACTATTAACTCTGTTTCGGTAATATATTGAGCTTTGTGTAATGGCATATGTTCATAGGTAGATATGTAAATTGCCAAATACTACCTACACGTAACGCTTAATGACCAGCAAAGTTAATTAATTATCCATCGGAAATGATAATAAAGCGATAAACCGAGAGTGCAGGGTGAGATCTGAGAATCCAGGGAAACATATGTCGTGGGGTGGCCGCGCAATGTCTCAGTTATGACCGGAAGAGTCAGGATGGGGTATTACGTGGGGGAGGGGCTGAGGAAAACAGTGGACATATGTTATACACGTTTAACGATGATAACAATTAGTTTTGGTGTTTACTAAGAATGATATAACACAGTGGAACGTTATTTATGGTTCTCGGAAATTCAAAGAAAGCATACAATTGTATACCCATTCGCACTTTTGTAAAATAATTTTGATTGATTGTTATTAACTTACTTGTCAGTATATACGCGTATTAATTTGTATTCATCCCTGCGTATTATCCATAGTCACATACTATAGTATACATTATAACTGAAGCGCGTGTGAAAGCAGCTTCGACATTGGTTATTGCTGTCATGACACCGTATTGAAACAAAAACGTATGATAATCAGCATAAAGTAAATGTATTTAGAATATCGCTAAGCCCTTCGTTCAAAATAATTACCTTTAGTTATAATAACCGTTAATACGTTTATGCAAATCCTGACGAAATCGATTGCAATTCTCTGGGCGAGCGCGTATTTAAAAATATTTAATCTCAAATGTACCATCTGTTTCACTTAAATTCATCAAATGTCACATTAAACTATTGCAACCTTTTAAAGAAAAGGCGTTACAAAAAAATACCCGAGTGAGAAACTTACGTAACTCCATACTTTTACACGTGGGCGTCTTAAAACATTATCTTTTTCCACACATTTTTGTACCTCAATACGACGTTTATGATTTCACACTCACCATGCACCGTGAGTTTCGAACACCCAGACTTAAAAATAAAAGTCTGTCCACGTTTTATGTGGTAGCTGGCGATTGTGAGGCGTATGCTTGATTAAATTAAATGCCTTTGGATGACATGTGCTGTGAGATAAATATGTAGAAGCATTATAATCGATATTATATCAAGTTAGACATCTATACATTTATAACATAATATTGATAGTCTCTCCTACTGCTGATTTCAATACGTTCAAGAGTGTTTACACACTGAGTTTGATATGTATTGTACTATCTATTTTAATAATTCAATATGAAATACTATTGAACTATGTATTTATACTAGGTAGGAATAGATTTCTTTTGGCAATATGTACGATCTATTTACAATTTAATACTTGGATTTGACATGTTGGACAAACCACAGGGGAAATCTTGCATAACTAATTATGAAGTTATTATTTTAAAATAATAAATGTCCATAAATAAAAGTGTGCAATTCAGTAAATTAATTAAAAAGCAAAATACAAATACCACAAAACAATATTTGTTCCCGTGGCTTATGTAAGCATTGCGTTGTGACTATGATTGATAAAATTAACACAGAGGGATTTTCTATCATATTTAGATTCACTTTTACGGACTGCTATCATTAGATTGATCTCAGAGAAACGATAACGAGGAGAACCGTTCAACGACTTTCAGGAAAACGATAATTTTCACACCAACTTACGAACCCTGATACCCGGTATTTAAATTGTATCTCTGGAAAGCCACAGTGATAGTATTTGATTTATGGACTATCAGATTAAATTGTAATTTACAAATTATTAGTTTTAGTAAGACCATATATTGTTGACGCTATAGACGTTTCCAATCGGTGTGGCTGAATGATTTCTGGAACAGTTGATATTGTCATGGGAGTCGTATCATACTTGGGTGAGATTTTTAGCTATACGCTCTTAAATTACCCAAACAAAAGCTGCGGACTGGGCCTCTATTCCTCTTTTCCAGAGTTGTCGGGGAAAGGACGTTAATCCCCTTAAGAAACGGGAAACCTATATTCGTAATCAATTAACCATCTACTTTGAAGGTAATTGGGTTTCTATGGCGTATTGTTTCTGCGGTCAAAAATCGCCACCGTCCATTTACCGACCGTTAGAAAACCCAGACAAATTTTGAGCAAAATTAACATAGCTCCTGATGGTATGATTGCGATGAATTCGTTGGGCGCCAACTATTACATGAATTCAAGAGCAGTGTTTTCTTTCCGTTAGACATTTAATGCGTTAACATTATTGACATTAAAAACACGACATTAATATTCAGTATTGTATTGCGCCATATTATTTATATGCTTTAAGAAGTGGATTGTCAGAGTGAACATGCACACAATGCCATCTGTATAATGTCCAATGTTTTCTTAATCATTCAAAACACATACTATTTTTAGCAACGTAATTTTCACTAATCTGTTTTAACTATATACTGCGACTGTCCCCATCACTATTTTCAAAGTTGTAATATGTAGAACAGCAACGCGAAACTTTCGCTTGTGACAAATTTGCAGTTCGCGGAAGTTAACTATATTTTTTCTTCTTCTCTGTCTTACTAATGTAGAATACAATTTGACACTTTTACCAACGTGGTGTTGAATGGCTTGACGGATACATTGGGCACAAGCGACTGGAATGGTTGTAACAGTTGCAACCGGACGGGAGGGACGCATCCCCGTGGTAGAGCCGTCTCCCCCGCCAGCTAAGACTCTATAAGCTCATTACTGGACCGGAGGAAGGAGATCAGTAAACAGGAGAACCAACTTTGCCCACAATTGCACATTATGTGAAAGGCTTACTTTCAAAAACGTTATCTTTTTATTAGGCAAACTTGCACGTTCCGAGTTCGAACCTGGTCTATACCGGAGGTAAAGGGTTTGCCTTGGGTTCCTGTGTGCGAGTAGATCGTACATGACGTTGACACTGTCTGTAGGTAACGCTAAGCCGACAGCCCCGGGACTGACACATTTAGGATTTCGATACACTTACTCTTGATTTCATTATCTTTCCCCCTTTTCCCCCCATTGTTTACACAGACAATCGACTGAATCACCGCTAAAAAGAAATCGGCGACCAATCACGGGAGAGGTTCAACGGACAGGTCACGCCCCCTCCGAAATCCGATTGGCTGCGAGGTCCGGGGGTTCTAAGCACTGAGCCGTCCCACCATCGTCGTGCGTAGTTGAATTACAAGTTTGTAAACAAATGTAACCTCATTGAGTCGGGCATTTAGCAGCTAGCAGATCGGAACGGTGCAAGACTTCGCTCTCCACACTGGCGACTACACAGACAAAATCCGTGCTTCTTCCTTCTTCGCTCATGTTAGATTCAGCGCCCTCGTGCGATCTCTCTGGCCCTGCGTGTAGTCCACAGGGTGGCTCGACCACAGACATGAAGGGCCACATAGACATCAACCATCTACTGAATGCTGTCGATACAGAAATGACAGTGGGGAGTGAAAAGGGTGACCCCACGGAGCGTCAACTGTCTGTCAAACTCGAAGACAAGGACCTGTGGGGCAAATTCAAGGAATTTACAAACGAGATGATTGTAACAAAAAATGGAAGGTAAGGTTTCTACAGTTGCGTCCATAGCATGAAACCTTTTTTTTATAAATAGAAAATTGTTATACATCAATGTGTTATTGTATTACTGCTATGTAAACAGACGAATGGACGCTATAGTCTCCAGACTTAATCATTGATACATACGGGGTCAGGGTGACATTTACATGTCCATTTCCTTAATTTGTAGTAAATACGATCCTCTGATTACGAATAAAACCTCATAAACGGTCATTACTGTGTCTCTGGTGACAATTAGACATTATGTTCCTGGTAATGTCACCATGACAGTAACATAAACATCTATTCTTTTTCAAATCTTTAAATTAATATTCTTCATCATGGCCCATCATCATTAACAATATAGAAATGTATATTGTCCACAGCAAAACGTATTTCCCAACATAGCTTGACATTCAAGGAAGTATTTTGAACTAAACACAGACAGACATCGTAGGTATAAATGCATGCGTTCAGTTCTTTTAATACAGCAATGAATGGTAATCGAATCCGTAGTAGATCAAGGTACCCAGACGGCTAGGTGTGATGGTGCTAGCCATGAAGGTGTGATTTCGCATACATCGCCATTTAGTTGATGATAGGTCGGTCACACGGGCCACAGCATGGACAGAACTGGTGTTGTTGACCGACGCTTTAGTCCATTTACTGGCCAAATAACAAAACCGAGTGGGCGCATAGCAGATACACATGCCGGTTCGACACGTACAGACAATACAACCTAATGTTCAAAATCAATTCCTTAAATCGCGGGCAAATTTCGATGACCCGTAACTCAGAACTTTTCCACGTCAACCCCTCTGTCAACTCTTCTGTCAAGCCGTTGTCAACCATCCCTGGCTGCAGTCTCTACTCAGCAGACCGAGTCGCCATTCCTGTCAGGTGTCTATGTTTAGTTGTTTATTTATTACGATGAGAGATAGATAGGCATTACCTATTGGCGGCACACTGCCATAACTTGCTGCAAAGAGACACAAGCCAAGATTGGCACTGAATAGAACAGACTAACAAAATGGGTCGCCATAATTTCCAAGGCGTAGTTTGCCATATTTAATTGTGATTACGCTGAATAATGACACGGTAGTTTATGTCCCTGTTATTTAATCAAAACGAGAGCGATTCTGCTCATGTCGTTACACGCATCAGAACCTATATCCTTTTTTCTGTTTTGTTCTTTGTTACACGCAAAATAAAAATAAAATATGAGTGCATATTGCTTATGATTTATTTCATACGGTGTGAAACTGAACGCATCTGTTTCTAAGTTAACACTCATCAGTAACTATTATGTAATATTATTTATACTACTCTACAAATCAGTGAACATATTATTTTTATATTTAAAACAAATCGGTCGTAGAATTCTACATAGTTTGAAAATATGCTAAAACACCATGCACTTTTCATTTTACGTCTATTCTGTTATTTCTTAAACTACAACCGTACTTCTCGTATTTTTCCGACTCGAAAATATTGTCAAACAAAATACTGAAATGAAAATAGACTTCCTTCTTAGGGTAAATATTCCCCTCATTCCCGTCTGCCTACTTGGTCACACGTACTGACAAGATACACACACTGGAGTCCTTCAAACTACCTCTTCCTACTCAAGCTACTAAGAACTTTCCCTTGAAACTTTTTAAATATCGCAAAAATATTTCCCTCCAGCATTATCTAATGAGACGCAGTATATGACCGAAATAAAGTTCTGTTTGGCCAGTATTCATATCAAATATAATGTATATATAATAATATATTGTATTTAGCAGAAACAGTATAATTATGGTTATCGGTATTGTGACGGCATGCTATAGACTATATCGTGTATTCGTCCTTATAATTTATTTCGTCCTTTTAATTTGATTTTCGTACCGTGCATTAAAGATACAGAAACGAAATTTAATATATATTTTTAACTGGATTATGAATAAACAACGGGAAGTTATATTACTGCTCAATTTGGCTAGTAATGCAAAATATTTAATAAACATGGTAATGCAAATCGTGCCACCAATGCATATTTATTATGCATTGTAAGATAATGATAAACATACAGCTGCTACCTCGTTTATCTGTCATGTACTGGACGTGGTATTATTGATAGTTAAAGTTTGTGTACATAAAAACATCCACGGTGATAAAAGAAAAACAAAACCCCACGTCAGTACATATTTCTATTAACTGTCCAGTTTGTCCGGGTCACATTTGGCTAGTAAATACACAATATTATTTTAAAAAATAATTTTTTAACGGACAATATTGCTTTAACTACGATTTATAGTAATAAATAAATAAATTGTTAAGATATTTTTATGAACTATTAATATCCTATTTTTTTCTCCACCTGACATCTCGCGATATGCATCAGGGTAGATACTAGTATTGAATGATGTTCTTGAGTAGTATCCGTTCAAAAGACGTATTCGCTACTTTCCAGGGTCATAAATCTACGGGTATATTTCAACTGAAGGTATTTAGAAATCGACTCACGTACAATATTCACGCTATGGTGTATAGTTTTCGCTTCGTATCTGATATAACAGTAGTATACTTTCCGTCGCAAAATAAATCCAGTTGGCTTAAAGGATAACAGTCACGTACCTGGCAATAATCAATTATTAAACATATTTAATTATCAGCTAATATAAAAAAATAAGCTTTTTAGAAGTTTAAATTTTTTCTAACATAATTTAAATGTAGTATCAGTCTTTACAAAAATCAAATGTGTATTATTTTCCTTGAAATAATTACCTGACAATAAACAAAAAAATAAAATAAGACTAATAAGCCTCTAGCTGCATTGATTAATACAGTAACGTATAATCGCACGACAATTCTAATGCATTGTAATTAATAACACATGTAAATGGTATTAAAGTAATATAACAACTATAAAGGACTATGAATATCCTTAACAAAAATATTTTGTCTTTCGATATATTATTTTCCAAGTGATATATGGGTAGATGAAATGATATATTAAGGACACTACTTTCACAAGGGTATTGTATGAGACAAACATGAGTACACACTGAAGCACGACATAATAACACTGTATCCTATGTATTATACAGGTAGATGAGAGCCCGGTAATACCACCGTGAATTTGTCGTATATTCAAACTAAGAAAATAACTTATGTCAGATGTATATGTTTGTGAAAGAAACAGTACATATCGTAACACGACCAAGTGACGCAGCTTCCTATAACACGGGTGGTTGATATTAAAGCACTACTACAAGTCGTGTGTGTGTGTGTGTGTGTGTGTGTGTGTATGTGTGTGTATGTGTACAGAATAATGCAGCATCTTATATTACGAGAATCGGCATCTATTAAGGCAACCCTACTACTATGAAAAATAATAATATAAACCACTACTGTCATATATTTTGTATGTCTGACAAAAATTACGCATTGAAGCAGGATACACGACAAACATTACACACTGAAGCAGGATACATCAGTATTAATGCCACTGTTTCCCTATAGCGCAACTGTTATTGGTGACAATATTTTCAATCGATCTATTTTTACCATTTCCAGACGGATGTTTCCGGTTTTTCGGACGTCGGTGACGGGATTGGACCCCAACGCTATGTACACGCTACTACTAGACTTCGTTCAAGTGGATAACCACAGGTGGAAGTACGTCAACGGGGACTGGGTACCCGGGGGTAAGGCCGAACCCGCGGCCCCCAACTGTGTCTATATTCACCCAGACTCGCCAAATTTCGGAGCCCACTGGATGAAGGAGCCAATATCTTGCAGCAAAGTTAAACTCACCAATAAACTTAACGGAGGTGGACAGGTAAGAACACATTGCTATTTAACCCTCTTCCTGCTGGATTAGGTACAGATACAGTCCGTTAGGGCATCTCCGGTTGCCTTCAGCATGGAGAGGGTTACAAAAATATATCAATCAAATTTATATAGCGCCGGTATCCAGCTATAGGCTAGCTGCTCAAAGACGCAGTGAGCGCTTGGTCTCTGCTAACTATTAGTTATATAACATTATTTGATTTGTTGATTAGATACAACAAAAACTTACAAATTGAAGTGAACACTTCTTGACGAACATTTGAATATAAACGAGTGTATGCAGGCATATAATATGTTGTGTGCGATAGAAAACGTATAGTAAAAAGGCAGTCCCATCTTCATTGTAGGATTTTGTATATAATGTGACCAGCTATTTGTTATAAACGTGAGGAATACTACATAGATTAATAATGTTTATTGAATAATTAATTGTATATAGCATTAACATAACACGATATTATCCGTGTTAAAATTATGAATATTCTGTTAAACACACCTGAATATATGGCAAATGAGTTACTTTAAGTTTGCTACGTATTTGATAGGCACCTAAAAGTGGGGTTATTTTATATGGTAGTAAATAATCTCACATATATTTAGATATGTGTCTTTTGGTAAATGTTAACATTTAAAATCAATTAATTCCTTAGCATTTAAATACAATATTAGTGTGCACTCTGAGACTTGGCGAGGAGTAAACCTCGTTGCGTTGGGTGTGACGAGAACCTCACGGTCAAGCACATCTTGCTTGACTGTGTGGACTTTTCAACTCAGCGTGCCGG
>JAUTBT010002041.1:0-10323 GCA_032361225.1 Lepetodrilus schrolli
TTCCATGGCCATGGGTTCGAGTCCCACATGAGGCAAATATATTTACAAAATATCTTAATTGAAAGTAGTTCCAAAGTATTTCACCTTCACAGGGCTTTATACGCCCTCAGCCATTCTTCAAGCTTTCAATATTCAGACTTTATATGGATTTGGATGCAAATAAAGTCCGGCTGGCAAATAGCGAGCCATGATTAAAGTGGTGTGATTCACTGATGGAGAACATTTTACTGCAAGCAATGGAGAACATTTTACTTGGAGCTATATTTTGTCTATGTTTATGTCTATGTAACCTATCCAGGTTCCCTGTGTCGTCTGTCAAAACCTAGTCCCAGGCAAGGACCACCACATGGTGATGCGCTGATAGAAGCGTTAGACTATATGGAGGTATATAGAGTTTATAGTACAATGCAACAGCATGGATTTTCATATTTAGCATAAATGACGGTCCAGCAGTTTGTAGATTGGAGACTATAAAATATTAGCAGGGTTGGAGAGACTATAAAATATTAGCAGGTTTGGAGAGTATTAGTCTAATTATTGACAATAATATTTAAAAATTAACATGTGGCCTCACTTCAACACACTGTGTGTGGAGCATCCATCATCAATGGTTATTTGAAGTTAGTGCAGAAAATAAAGAATTGGTGATCAGGGCAGCATTCAACCGACAATATATACAATACAATACTTTTCTCTAAATCTAGTAGTTCACTGAACTGGTCAGTAGGAAAATAGCAGGTAATCGGTTTGCGCATGCGTCCAATCCATTCGCTTCATGCTTTGGGTTTTCATACAAAACTATACTTGGTCCAAACCCGTATTGAAATGTATGCATACATATCACTATGGATTGCTGGTGTAGTCTTACATATCGTACATATTGATATGTATTGTTGGCTGAACGCAGCTCAGTATGCATTGTGACTTATCTCCATTTGGCCAAATATGATCGAACACTCCGAAAAGAGTACCCCGGATTTCGTCTTTTTGAAACAAGTGTATAATTATGACATTATTGGAATTCTGCTTGTTTATTTACATACAGTTACCTAGATACACTATTACAACAACAAAAAACACACATTAAAAAAAAAACATAGATTTTTTTTAATAAGATTGGTCTGCACCATATAATTATAAGATATTTTTAATATAAATACAATATGTATATACAAATAATATCTTTAACTTATATTATATCTAAAATGTACGAGTCTTGTGGTATGTATGCATGGATGCACTTTTCATAATTATTTAATGTAATTGTGCATAGTTCATTTCATAATTGGGCCATCATCTATAGGACATTCAAGAATTTACAATGAAAAGTACCAGTTGTCCATTGAAGAACTGAACCTACTCCCAAGATAAGCCATGCAATCCATTCTCCATAATGATTCCATCGCAATGCTTCTCATATGATAAGGGAAATCACTGATTTATGAATTTCTGCCACCATATTTTGAATTTACCAGCATTTGTTTCAGTAATGACCATATGTCATCTTTAATCAACAAGTGGACAAACTTGGTAAAAATATGGTTACACGGTGTAGATACTATTAACCCTCTCCCTGCAGGATTAGGCACAGGCAATGGTCTTTAGGGAATCTCCGGTGGCCTTCAGCATGGAGAGAGTTAAATGTTTGGCTGAATAGTAGTAATAGGAATGAACAAGAACAAATGTAGAACAAAGACATAAATGAGAAAGTACTCTCAGGATTGATCCATTGTAATCTGGACTGGGGTCGATTGATGACAAAACTCAATTTATTGTTTAGCTTTGTAATTAATCATCTGTGCATTAGCCTCAGCTTGCTTAGTAGGTGTCTCATATTGATCATTGATGTTATTTGCAAAATAAATGAAATCGCGTACCAACAAACAAACAAAAACTTGTTCATGCAGCATTGAAAGTAGGTATTTTGTATGTACATGTACTCAATTTCCATGTCATGACATTGCACTTGTCCTATGTGCTTGTATGGTTGTTGAATGCCTATGGATAATACCTTCCTCAATATCAATTCAAACTTTAAACTCCTCCACATAAAGCATTATGAAGTGGGACAACACTTCTTGATAGCCATGCTAACCTTCTGGTTGGCCTACATCTGTAGTGTTGAAGTTGAGAACAGACATCGACTGCACACAAGAACTTGTTACACATCTGTTGCATATACACTGAAATAAATAATGGTTGCACACATGTATATTAAATTGCTACGACAAGCAAAATGGAATAATGAAACCCATAATAAACTGCATCACATTCAACCCTTGATTGGTTCAACCCCTTTGTCTGGCGTTAGTGTCGTCAGGATGAGACAGTCCTGCGTCGGCGGCGTATTGGTCATGCATATTTTATACATTCATACATTTTAAAAGGCGAGGATAGACCCCAGTGTGTTGGTTGTGACGAGGACATCATGGTCAAGTGATGTGTGGACTTTTCAGACCAGTGCCCAAGATTTTATTCATCGCCAATCCTAAAGCATTGATTTACTCAGGTCCCTGGTCATCAAATCTTATAATTTTTAAAGGCAATAGGTCTATATGGAAGGTTTTAAATTACTTATCAACTACATCAACCTATTAAATCAAATACATAATTTTACTATTCATCTTGCGATTACATCATGTGCATAGGTTTAACTACCTTTTTTGGCATGTTTTTCATGCTTCTTCATTTTTAAAACGCATATAGTAAAGTAATTAAATGTTTAATCGTCGCAAATGGGTGAAAGATTCCCGCAGCAACGTTAAACTCCATGATCACTCACTCACTCACATACATGTATATTTTGCCCATATGACTGTGGAGATGGAGCACATTGTAATCTGCTGTGTGTATCTTTGCTGATTGTTTGTTTTCTTCAGGGGATTAATTATTCCATTGGTCAATCTTAGCATTATGACATCATTTAGTCATGACGAGTGGTCAAGACACAGGTTGGACCGTGGTTATGGCATCATTTTATTCATGTAAACTTTACTCTTCTACAAGCTAGAGAAGCTCCTTTGATACACTTATGCTTATCTTTGACTTCACTATGGGAAATGTAAACAATAACCTACTTGTCACTTGGAAATATGGATTGTCTGTCTCTTGTGAAATTAATGCCATTGTATTCAACCATGCAGGAGCTATTTAAAATATATTGAATAGTTAGATGATAACAGTTATTCATTGAAATAGCCATCCAATATATTAAATAGATTATATCAGTTATTCATTGAAATATATATCCAGGAGCTATTTAATATATTTGAAATAGATTATATCAGTTATTCATTGCAGTTATTCATTGAAATATCCATCCAATATATTAAATAGATTATATCAGTTATTCATTGAAATATATATCCAGGAGCTATTTAATATATTTTAAATAGTTAGATGATATCAGTTATTCATTGAAGATCTCCATGCAGGAGCTATTTAAAATATATTAAATAGATGATAACAGTTATTCAATGAAGATCTTCAGATATTTTTAATAGTAAACTGTGTATATTAATAAAACTACCTTCCATTCCATAGTGGGGTCCAATATTTATGACACGCAATATGTTTCAGGCCGTTTTTATTCTGGAATATGGTCAACTTTTAATGTGAAATAAATAGGCAGCAGATGTATTTACTGTAATTTTGTGTCATATTAATACAGATTAGAACTTAATATATAGGCATATAATAATCACAGATATTGATGCTTGTATTGGACTAGATGTTATAGTTACAAACGCGAATTCCACTCACTTAAACATATATTTAATTGATTTAAATTTGTACCTCCAATATTTGTTCACTACTGTACTAACATTAACCTGAAAAGCTGAATTGGATTTTATGGCACCATCTTAAGTGGCTGTAATTCTGCAATGATGTTTTTCAGTTGTGCACACTGTATTCTTGAATATATTGTTTGAAAGCTTCATTCTGGAATGAATTATGTACAATAAACTGACAGATAGAGAGAAAGTATATATGTATACATGTATACAGACCACAGGACTGAATAATTCATTATATACTGTATACTATTTAGTCCATAGTTATTTGATTCCCTATCAGTGATCATTTTGGCTCAGGCAGTCAAAAACGTAAATAAATATATAGAGATTAATACACGAGCTAGTGTGTCATATTGATTTTACGACACAAGTGATTCCAAAGTTAATATTAAATTTTGAATCATGAGTGTCGTAAAATCAATATGACACACTAGCGAGTGTATTAATTTCTTTATCCAACAATTTTGAACAGAAATTCATACAACTCAAACGTATCAAATATTGAGTGGCGAATGAATACATCCCCCCACCGCCCCAACCGTACCAACCAATGAAACCGTCTATCACGATTACAGGTCTGGGAAAATTGTGATGCAAGCTATGTAACCAGCCAATGAAAATCGTTCCAGGTGTTATGCACTACTGTGCAAGATATGATATTCATTTCATGAGTTATCTTGAACCATATGTTGGATAAAATGCTTTAATATGCATGTTATATGTTTTTCAGTACATGCATACAAACACTGTAGTGACATAGACTAACAAACACTGCTATAAGATTTAAGAATATATATTTAATTCATTTTAAGTAAAAAAAGTAAAATCTATTTATACATATTCTTTAAAAGTAGCTCAACCAACTCTTTATAAAAAAATCTGACTATTTTAGTCTTCAAAATGTACAATTGTTCAATAATGAAAGAACAAGTTATGAAAGAACAAGCTACTTTGTGGCTTATGAAATTCATTAGTCCTTGGGACTGAAAGTTAATCCTACTGCAATTACGTAGGAGCATACATCCATCACTTTTGTGTGGAAGACAAGCACTGTCAAAATCGTGATGGACAGTTGTGAGAGTGTGTCAAGAATGTCCGCTATGTCTGGCCATGTTCACGAAGCACTCGACCTTGGTATCAGGTACTGATATGTTATTGTACAACTCTGAAAATATTCAGGATATTTTTCTTGGTCGAGATGACAGTACTTGTTCATTAATTTATTCATTCATTAAAACATGCTAATTCATGAATTTGTGGTGTATTTTTTATTTTTAGTTTAATTTTTCCTCTTTTAAAAAAACACTTTCTGTGAATTCTTTAACGTAATTCATTGATAATTCATAGATTTTAGGAGGATTTTCTCTGTCAATTTTAATATTAAAAAATATTTTAATATTTAAAGTTTAATTAAAGTCCTTATAATTAGTATTTAAAAACTAATATTTTGATTTGGGGCTTAATGTGAGTATTAGAGCCACTTATTTAGATTAATGCTGTAGAAGTTTTTTAACGTAGTCCTTATAATACGTTATATATTATCGAGTAACACCTTAAAAGTATTGACTATTGTGTGATGTGATGTAACAATTATTAATTGATATATTCACGTCCCACAAAACCACATCTATATTCCATTATGAATAATTACTTTGGGGCTGTTCATAAATGTGAAATATAACATCCTTTTGAAGTTGTATGAAATTGGCTAAACATTCTGCTATCATAATATCTGACAAAGAAAGAATTTCATGGGAGTTGTATCATGTACTTACCCTCATTGGTATGACAAGATGAGCTGCATTGACATTTAGTATTCCTGTTCCTATTCCTGAATAATGAATAGGATGATATGCTCGTATTCGATGCACCGTATTCGTGATGCGTCTCGTATAACCTCACGAAGCGTGTTCCTAACAGCTCTAGTGTGTGTAATATTAGTTGGTTGTAATGTAAATTGCCATGTTGGAATATTTTATGGAGGGGAAATGTACTTGGATACATTATTAACACTCTCCATATTGGAGGCAACTGGAGATGCCCTACAGAGCTGTGTCTGTGCCTAATCCAGCAGGGAGAGAGTTAAATTAATAAAGTGCTTAATTTCAGGTGAATTCAATGTTGAAAATTCAACATTAATTCCATGTTGTTTGTGCTGGGAGTGTTCAGTGTCACACTATCAATCGGCAAATTTTAATTGATTAAATAATTAATTATTTGGAATTAATTACAGTAATAGAAGTATTAGAAGAAATATTAGAAGTTACTTGTACTTGTTCCAGTAGGGAAAGATTTTATTTACTTGTTGGAAATTAATTAGTACTTTGTTATGATTTTATGATTTTATGATTTTTGTTTCCAGATACGATAAGAAAAAATGCCAACCGCACAGTATTAGGTATGTTATTGTTTGTCCCATATATACCCACCAAAATTAATTAAGCCATTGACGTTTTGGACATGAAAATTTAGCTTTATATTATTTTAATAATGAAGAATTTCCAAACTTTTACAGGCTCCTGATATTCCTTGATAACTTGCAGATGTACTGGAAGTAGAATGGAACCAGATTCCTCAAGCGGGGTTACAAAATTTGGTAGAAATCTTCCCCTTAATATATTTTGCTGAGTATGGTTAGATATTGCATATCAAGTTTTAGGAATAGCATTTAGTATATATCTATCAATAGTATGATTCATTATCTTGATTTATATGAGTAATGGTATGTGAGGAATGTTTGCATTTATTGTTCATGTAACCAGAGATATCAAGTTGTTATTTATCTGATTATTATTCGACATGTGGTTAGGTTACCTGCCTGTTTGTAAATTGGGTCAATATATGCAGTTTGAACTCATATCAAAGGTCAACATTAGATATTTATCATTGGTGACATGACTTGATTTTGTTGTGAATGGTTTACTAATATTAACACTCTCCATACTGGAGGCAACTGAAGATGCCCTAAAGAGCAGTGCCTTTGTCTAATCCAGCAGGGAGAGGGTTAAATCTTGTCATACTCCCAAGTTACTTATGTGATCAAGTTGTGATTGTGAAGGATAGATATTACTAAATACATTTAATTTTTCTTTTTAAAAAGAAAGAAATTTGTTATTGCTATGATATTGATAATAGATTTAAGTTTTAAATTTTATACATAAGTTTAGTAGAATCTGATTTGTTAATATACTTATAATACTAGTTAGTACATGGGATTGAATTCATTGGCTATAAAGTCTACGTGTTTGTTTTACTTTTAGTAAATAAGTTTCAATTGAATGGTTGCTTCAATGCTAATGTAGTTTCAGTGTTTTTGCTCTCATGTGGCCACTTGACCTTTTGAGACATACAGGAATTAATCAAAGCGATAATTGAATATTGAAATGATTTGTAATCAATTCCTTCACAGATGGGGTGAATTAAAATTCTGATAAAAATGTCACAAATATGGAATTGAATTGTAGTAGATTCCTTCGAAGAGGGGATGAATTAAGATTCTGGTAAAATGTCTCAAATATGGTTAAAAGGAGATGAATTAATTATTATTTTTTATTAAAAATAAAATGTCCCAAACATGGAATTGAACTGTAATCAATTCTTTCAAAGAAGGGATGAATTAAAATTCTGATAAAAAATGTCTTAAATATAGTAATTTATTTCCTTCCAAGATGGGATGAATTACAATCCTGATAAAATATCCTTGCTGAGAAGATTTCATTTGAGCCAGGGAATGCTCTCTAAGCGGACAAGATGAATCTAGGTTGAAAGATTAGCCTATATGGTGTTGATGAATGGCACTTGCAGCTATATACAAGAGGAATCATAACCTACCTGTGTCTTCTAATCTGTATGCAACCCACACAGGGTTTTTACTTCAGCAGCATCTCAACTGTGAATGAATTCAGGATCTTCTCCCAGTGTCAGATAAGGAGGGTCAAAACAAACCCTCCCCCCTCCTCAGCCAGATGAGCCTAGCCCAGACCCTGACAATCTTATTACCTCTGGGAAACTCAACTAAGCATTACAGGGGGGGGGGGGGGGGTGGAGGAATATATACCAGCCTGCCTTCACAACTCCAAAATGTAAAGTCTGTCAGGACCCTGGATCACTAGTACCACCACTGTTCTCTCATCACTCAATCACTCATCCGACCACCACCAGCTCATATAGTTCCAGGTCATGTGACCTGCCTCAGCCAACCCTCCTACTATGACATTTACCCTCAGGGTATCAGTGGATGGTCTGGCTGCTCTCCTGGCTGGACCAGAGAGGTGTAAAGAGTAAGGGGGGGGGCATTCATTCAGTTAGCCAGCCAGCCAGCCTACGGATAGGCTACAGTACAGAGCAGAACTATTACCATGAGATAATGCTACACCCCTGACGCTCTTCTCTCCGTCTCTCGGCTGGACACTACTACGTCTCTCGGCTGGACACTACTACGGCAGGAATTGCTATGAGATAACACTACTCCTCTCACTCTTTCTCTCTATTCTTGGCTGTAGGGATATTTACCAGGAGAAGGTGGTCGTGTGTTCTATTAAGGGATTGAGGGCCCCACGGTCAGCTGACTTCAATACGGCGGAGTGCAGAGCCGATTCGGCCGCCAGCCGGGTCCGCCCTGGAGTGGATGAGGAGCCACCCCTGGAAGCGGCGCCCCCGGAGAGCAGCGCCCCCGAGGATCACCCCCAACTATCCCACACCGTCCTGGCCAGAATCATGGTCAGGCTACGCAGAAAAGGGAAAAGAAAAGGTAGGCTGGGCTGTTACGTTACCCTCCCTCAACAAGCACCTGTTGATGCAAACAGCAGAGAATGCCCAAGTTCGCGTGTTTACATTCCACTTTAGATGCAGATGGGGCTGGGATTGCGATTTGGGTTACATGATTTATGTGGATCTGAGGTATTCAGACTATTGTGTTCCAGTGACTAGACTATTACAATGTGCGGTGTCCCGGAGGGAATATCTTTTGCCATTGTAATTTCCCGGAGATTTTCTCTTTTTTCTCTGGCTATGCCCCCCTCCCCCATCCCCTTTCCCATCCCCTTCCCATCCTACCTGAGCTTGTACCTCTGTCAGTAGTCTACATTCCAACCGCTTGGCAGTCAATAAAAATGTAACCTTGGCTTTCGAATATAGGCCCGTCTACCACGATTGTTACCTTTTGCGTAGTGAAATTGAAAGTGTTTTTGTCACAAGGATGTTGTTTTCCAGCCTCCTGTGAGCTACATTCTCGTAGTATTTTGGTGTTTTGTCATATTATTACCAGTTTATCTTTCCTTGTTATGTTATATTAATGACAATTAATTACGTGGAACATCTACTAGTATCAGATTTGTTGTCAAGAGATGACATATTTATGATAATCATGATAATGAAATTGATATACCTTACAAGTGAATATTGTGAAAGTGATCAATTGTTAAAAATGCAATGAATTTATTGACAAAGTAAAACAAGTAATTAATTATTTACATTTTGAATTATTGTCTATAGCAATAACATTAGAATATGAATTTTTGCTGATTTGTTAGGAAAATAATATCAGGAGAAGAGAAAAAAAACATAAATAAAAACAAAACAGATGCTATTTATAGAGTATAATTTGTCAAGATAGATGTTAATTTACTTAATTATACATGTGTTATCATAAAAATAATGATGTTGTAATCAACTAAATATTACAATAGCATAATGATGTAATCAACTATTGCAATAATATAATGATGTGGTAATCAAATACAACAGAACACATTGTATATGCGTGAGTCACTTCCAAAATATTTCATGTATCTTTAACTTCGCTAATTTAATCAGTGACATGGATGATTATACTGGCACTGACATCCAAGTTGTCATCCATCCTTCGTACAATTGCTGGTAGTTCACACAAAAACATTATTTACAATTGTACATGCACCTATGTTTTATCACTGATATAGAAGCACTTTATCAGTATGTTGTAGCATAAATATTTATCCCTGTTGCTGGCAATGACTAGACAATAAACACTCCCACATATTTTATACACACATATACTTCAGATAACCACACCACTCATTTCCTGATGGTGCATAAATATCGAAGCTGATCAAAGTTTGCACCTGGCCAGCATCCATTGTTAAACAAGGACAGTGATTAATAATGCAATAATGGCGTTTATTATACCATGTTCGAGGACTGTTGAAATGTCCCGTTGGCAGATGGTATGGACAACAATTCTAATGCATGACACTTGTTTGCTGGTTATATTCCGTTGTTGACATTCTGGTGATAACCTCTCAGTAATGGTGATTAATCATAGGCACTGCTAGTGTTATAATTGTACAGGTACACATATTACTGCTAGTGTTATAATTGTACAGGTACACATATTACTGCTAGTGTTATAATTGTACAGGTACATGTATTACTGCTAGTGTTATAATTGTAATTGTACAGGTACATGTATTACTGCTAGTGTTATAATTGTACAGGTACACATATTACTGCTAGTGTTATAATTGTACAGGTACACATATTACTGCTA
>JAUTBT010002042.1:0-10322 GCA_032361225.1 Lepetodrilus schrolli
GGTCGATCGCATTTAATTGTTGTCGCTTTTATGTCTAAAAGCTTGAGGTCGCATTAAATTAGTGACGCATTAATTTCCTGATTTACAGTATATATATTGAGTGCACGTAATATACAAACCGAGGAGTCTATCTCTGACGATTGTCTGACACAATGTCATATTTCAGTGCATCTTGGCATCGACCCAGGACTTAAAGATGAGCTTTATGGTAACTTAATCATTTTGTGTTTTGCATTTTGAATTGTTTTGTGATTAGACAAAATTGTTCTTTGAGTTTCGAGCTGTACTATTCCTGTATGTTCGAGTCACGTCACTGTATTTAGTATTGTAGGTAAAGAAATGTACCCGATATTTTTGTGTGTGTGTATTTGTGACAGGATACATATATCCCACGTTCATGAACACCAAACCAGTTCCAGTATGTGTTAGCAAAGGGGGATAACTATGTGCAGTAGTCGTACATATCGCTAATACTTACCGCTAAATCTTTCTGAAGATTTGAAGTAAGTCAAAGGTGACTCCAACGTGCATTTCGATGTCGATTAACAGAAATTAACATTACACAATTAATTACTACATTCCAGAGGTTACGCATTATTTACAATTATTTTCTTAACCGTCCTGTGGGTATTTTCGTGAAAATTACACGGATGAGGAGTTAAATGTTTCTGTTCTGTGGCTTATATTCTCTGACACACTAACTTTCTACTTAATCACATTGTTACCAGCACATCGTCTGCTACTGTTTCTCATTGACAGATTCGACTACACGTCGTTATTTTACATCGCATATTCACTCCAAGCTACTATATTATGTTGTTTTTTCTTGTGACCGTAGATCTTTGTGAAGTGTGTACAGTGTGCTTATTTCTGCTGCTTCCACGTCGGCTAAGATTACGTCTAAGAATTCATGCTTTCAAGTGAATGTTTAGACGGGGTCAGAAGAATAGACAATAATGCAATGAAAAAGTACTTTATTACATATCTCTCTTTTGAATGTCAGTTGTGTCATTTAGACCATGCGTTTTAAATGTCTTTTTAGTCTCGAAAGGTCAACTACAACGATATCCGCGTGTAATATCGTCCATCATGATCAGCGGTGCGTTATTAGGTATCACGTTATATGCTCAGGGCACGTGCATGAAGCTCTCAGATAAAAAATAAGAGACCAAAGATCTCTCTTAGTGATCATCGAGAAAAGTATATACGATAAGGTCATGGTCTCTTTGTGGATATTAGAGCTTCATGAAATAGTGCCCGGAGCGCTCCTGTACGAAACGGCGTAACTCTAAGGTAACTCCAACCTTATAATAGCAATAGACTACGCCATTGCTAATGTTAGAGATAAAGTTACCTTAGAGTCATGCTATTTCGTACAGGAGGGCCCGGGTCAATGCAATCAGGCTAGACTATGTTGACACTGTTTGAAGTGGCTATGTGGATGTTGATATATTACGTATCAGAGTACATTTATCCCAGAAGTGAGTGTGAACATAGAGGTATCAACTGTAGATGTGATAGAGCGATCTTCTATTAACACACGTAATGCAGGTATTGGCATTGTAATCTATAGTCACGAAAGCACACACATGAACACTGTACCACAGCAACAAATCACCGTCTAGGTTAAAAGTATATATGACCCGTTATTTCTCGGTTACAGTAGTGCTAACATTTTTAAGTAGTTTTGAAGATCAACTTGTATGGATTTCCCATTAAACTAAACTACTTTTTAACTTTAATTATTTTTTTATTTACTTTATTGTTTTTACAACCGAAATTCAAGTAAGAGCTGTAAAATTTGACATAAACATATAGACACAACAGGTGCGCCTTTCACAAGGACTACGTAAATGATAATGGAAGTAACGAAATAGCTCGTCAAGCAGTAAAAATGGTAATCTCATATCCTGATTGATGAGAAGCAGCACAGTAAATGTGAAACAGTCTGGAATATGTAGATAGACTAGGATATGTATATAATCAGCCGCTCACTTGGTCAACAACACAATTCGCGTAAAGCATGTTTCGGCTACAGCCGAAAATAGAAGGTACTTCATTTATCATTGCACATATCGTTGTCTAACGATAGCTTTACTTTTCTCGTACTGTGGTATAGGAAAACCATTACTTGCATTTCCAGAAGACGCCATTCCTTAGTCGTTACTTATTCAACAACAAAAAAAGACATACAGATTCTTTCTTCATCGATGTTTCCCTTTTATAATATGCGGAGGTAGACACGTTGCACGCTACATGTCTGGTTACATGTTACAAAACATCCAATGCTAAGTTTGCTATGGAGTGTATAAATAATGACATCATCTTAATGCATTGGAATTCCTCTAGGCGTCAGAAAGTTATCTATCACGCAAATAAGCTTGCATGTATTGGTCTACACAACTTAACATATACGTGTATGCTTATATTCCTTTTTTCTTCCCGTGCATGATTCGTTGTCATCGAGAACCCTCTGTGCATGGTTATTAGAAGCAATTTAATTAATACATACATAGTATCTTCAAACATCCAAATGATAACGTTTGAGGTATTACATTTTGAAACCGTTTTGATACGCATGCAATCGAATAAAAAAACCTAGTGGCATGATAACTATAGTCACAGTTCCAAAGGGACGTCACTTCTAGAGTTGTCGTTCTTGTCTTGACAGCTAAAATTGCCAACGAGACCGGCATTGCCGTGGACAAGTCCGCAACGAAATTATGACATGCGTACTAGATGCATGTTCTATTTTTGGACATGAAAATTTGTCAAAAGACTGCAAATGTCTTACAATATTCTAATACATCTCATTATAATTTGCAGACATTCAAATCACTGGAGAAGAATTTGTGGAGAAAGGAGAACGAATATATCTTGTGTGCAACGCAACTGGAAAAGAACATTCTCCTGATGATTTGGATTGGTTTAAAAATGGAAATAAGTTGACCACAGAATTTGCCAGGGACATTTACATTAGGAAATTTGTTTCCCTGACTACAAAGACAATTGTGAGCATTTTGGAAATTAAGAACTCAGAACTAGAGGACGCGGGGGTGTATGTCTGTCGAACCTCAGATTTACAGATAACAAGTAGAAGAATCAATGTTTTAAAAAGTAAGTGTTTGTGGAATAGATATGGTCGAGTTGTCACTTCACGTGCACAATACATCTTGGTCGACACTTTTCAGCCGTATGTTGTTCAGTCAAATAGTTGTATATATTCTGGAAGCATCACCCAGCGTCTTGCAACCTAACATTCACATTCAAGATTGACACCCTACACGCTTTATGGACCAATTTTACCAGCTACCTGTGCACAGTATCATAAATATAACATAATGCAAAGATAATACAAACTCCGAACAATCTATAAATGTACTGAACTAATGTACGGCTGCGAAGTTCTGTTTGTGATGTGTGTTTACTATATTTGTTCTTACCTTCTATGTACCTGTACCGTGTCTTGGTATTTTAAAACAGCATTTTATACATGCGATCAAAATAGTCTGTTATGTTCATATGCTTATTTGAATTGAAATGGGGTCATACATCATTAAGTCACAACTGTAGATCTAATATGTATTTGAATTGAAACGGACATCTTTAGTCAACATTGTAGAATTAATATTTATTTGAATTGAAACTGACATCTTTAGTCAACATTGTAGCTTGAATATTTATTTGAATTGAAACGGGACATAAATCATTAGTCATCATTGTAGATTTAATATGGTAATATTCTTTGAGAGCAGACCACTTACATTGAAATAACTTGTGCACTGTCATTCATAATACGAATAAAACATGTTCAACTACTAAATATTACAATTTATTTCATTTCAGCGGGACGAGAAAACGTGAAGAGAGGTATGTGCAGAAACCTACTTCATTTACAAATCAATTCCTTATATCACATTATACTATATATAATGTAATCCTTTATATCGAAGATTACAATTTTCCGTGGTGATGTTTGAGCAATTTTCTATCGTTAAGGAATATTCATAAAATAATTAATGTAGACAACGCATGATAGATTCCGAAAGTATGGGGTATTTTAACGTTTGATACATACATGTTTCCCAATAACGCATTTGAGAAATTATTATGGATAATTTGCTCAATATAAATGTGGGTATATTATTATTATTATTATGTATATTCTACTCTCCTTCGCAGGAACTGAAACCAAGGGATTGAAAGCTGAGAATGCTGCAAGGTCATTACAAGGAAGCCTGTTGACGTGCTTCGTGTTAACTGTTGTATCATTATTGACAATTGGAAACAGACTAGACGTGATAGTTTTGAGATGATTCTGGTGTTTGCAACTGGTTAAATATCAGCTGACAGTCTTCTCTCATTACGTTTGTAAATGCATTCCGTTCGTCTCCAACCTAGTCAAAGTGAGTTGACTGCGGCAAGGTTCTCACTTCCTTTTGGATTCTATTTCCTGTACTGAAATATAAGAGTATTGAGCCAGTGTGAAAAGAGACACGCACAATTGACTACCGGGATGGATGTATATATTGAGATGATAATGCGACGGGTGCTGAAATGTGTAAATATTGTTCTACAATTTACGACTGTTGTCAATTTGTGGTTGTGATGATTCAGTTGGAGAAGAACGAACAAGTTTGGTGCGAGAGAAAAAGTCCATTGGAAGATATCACTAATTCGGACATGGAACGAACTACATGTATATGTAAATGCGAGCGCGATGTGATACTGCAACTGCAATGTTCGAAATGACAGCTATCCTGTGACAATATAGGGCCCAACTACGCCTTCAAGAGAGTGCCACGACCACAAACACCGTGCACTCAGATTTCAATATTCAGTGGCTGTATTCTAATGGAGAAATGTAAAGCGCTGCCTCGTACAGAAAAGAAACCAACAACAAAGTATTGGAACCTTTGCTCTATTGCGTTACAACACAATACAATAGATACATATTGATAAAGGCTAAAACAAACATTACCTATTGATAAAGGCTCAAACAAACGTTACCTATTGATAAAGGCTAAAACCAACGTTACCTATTGCATAGGTATTCATAGACTGCGTGACTTAAAATTAGAATGTGATTCATTGAGTTGAACTTTAATGTTTCTTGGCTTTCTTGAACTCATGATTGGAAGGAAAGCTAGTAATGAAAAGTTCACACTTATACGTGAATACTCGCTCGAAAGCTATGTGCTACTCCTAATGGCGACGAAATTACCTGATACTGCCAGAACCGATTGAAAAACGACTTGTGACGAGTAGACATCACCATATATTGAGGAACATTCTTCAGAGGAAAGTAATTGTGTTATTTTTCTACTTTTCAAAGTGATCATGTGCAGTAAAGTGATATGCGCGATGAAAACATTGAGAGAGCTATTCAGAAATACGAAACCTGCAAGGAATGTGAAGTGAATGTGAAGTGAATGTGAAGTGAATTCAATGCCGAAAAAGTACATACAGACATCATACGTATTCGATGTTTGCTGGTATATTGATGCTGTCAAGCCAAATACAATTGACGTTTCCAAACGGACGGGACAATGCATGGACACGTTCTGTGGTTTATTCGAGAGATCAAGAAGCATCCCCGCCGACAAACAGTTATGAAGATATGATCCATATTACGAAGAAACACATCAGTGTATATACCTAGTATGTTTTTCAATAGTAAAGCGTTGTAGTATTGTGTTCTTTAATATCGAAAATATTGAAAACTTACATTCGTGCTCGTTGACGCGTTTAACAATATACCTATGGTATACACTTATGGTATGTTGTGTATATCCTAGGAGAAGGAATATACTGTCTACTTGTGTATATGACACTAATTGCAAGCCAGTGATGTGCTGTGGGTATACTGTAGGTATACTGTAGGTATGACGGCTACCTTTAACTACTGGCTTGTTGTTATACACTAGTTATGTTCTATGTTAGTTAAAGAATACGGCATACATGACGTAACTTAAAATTTGGCATTTTCTTAATGTAAGCATTTATTTCTCAACGTTCCACTTGTAAACTTATTAAATGAACATATTTGCATGCATTTTTAATATAGACTTACCAGCTCTTAGGAAATTATCAGAAACAAATGCATGCAAACATATCCAATTAATTAGTTTACAAGTGAGAAATAAATTATGTCTTCGTAGCGTTAATTCACTTAAACAATGCTTGCGTTAACTGACGATAACGTCAAGACGTAAGCAGCCGTCCATTCAAGAAGATAGATCATAGTGAATCTTTCTTACTATTGTACTGCATCTTATCATAATCAAGTCGTTGTGTGTTTGTGTGCACTGAACATGTTGCATATACTTGCTGTGATGTATAAAAAGCCTTGTGCTCTAAGAACGGGTGACACGGGGATGGAATTCTATGTATATGTTCGATCATCTTAGTGTTGACGCTTCGTTCCTTGTTAATATTTCCCCCACACATAACGCATTTCTCCTTCTTTTACGGGTTTATAGATACGTTTACATTTACTTTTGCGCTGGCAGAATTTGTGACGTTAGGATACTATTGATAGGTACTAGTAATTCATCAACATTGTATATTTTAATATATGCACACGTGCAGACCTACATGTCACTGCAATTTATTAACTAGTCGTTCAGAAGCATAGAAGAATGCTTTGTTGGTAGCTTTTGTTGTGTATAATGAATGTGTAATGTTCAGTTTAATAAGAGATTGCCATTATTATTTGAATTGAAGTTCGCTGATTCTGTATGTATCCTATATAAGTGTTTCTAATTACAAGTCATACTGTAAATATCCCAGATCACACATCAGTCATCAAAATAACAAATAAAGTTTTTCAAATAATCTTTCATTTTGTTATATTTCGTTAAAGTTTCTACCTCAACGCGATTACAAACTATGGTACATCTAAGGTACATCGTTGGTCGCGGCAACCGAGGGGGGTAACCCACATTCTCTGATATTGTTTTCTCTGCTGATTATTCATCAATGGGGTGTATATAAAG
Source organism: Lepetodrilus schrolli (assembly GCA_032361225.1). Taxonomy (NCBI): domain Eukaryota; kingdom Metazoa; phylum Mollusca; class Gastropoda; order Lepetellida; family Lepetodrilidae; genus Lepetodrilus; species Lepetodrilus schrolli. The sequence continues at coordinate 6,999 of JAUTBT010002042.1, forward strand.
ATATCTATGGTGATGTGGATCCGACAACATTGAGCAATTTGAAATATTCAAGATGGCCGCCACAGACCAGAAAATGCACTGAAGATGGATTTGCCTTTACAAAGAACAGAAATATTGCTAAAATGTGTTCTATTACATAACCAATTCATAGATGGCCGCCATAACACTGCAAAGATAACATTGGTTATGTATTGAGATTCCATGATCAATTGAACCACCCAGCAATAGCAGAATTGTTTTAAATTCAAGATGGCTGCCATAACAGAAATTTAGCTACAAATTCACCATCATAAATGGTAAAATTATTGCTAAAAAGCCTATTACAAATGTATATTTCACAAATCCAATTTATTGAAATCTATTTTACTTAGACTAATCTCAAAATTCAAGATGGTCTCCATAAAACTTAAACACTGTTTAGTATAAGAATGTTTGTTTCTAGAGACCATGTTCATTGGAACCACTCAGTAAATGCAGAATTATTCAGGAATTAAGATGGCTGCCATAATAATATCCAAATAGCTAAAATTAGCTAGAAATCTACTGCTCATATCACGGAGATCGAAATAAGAACATAGATAAATTAATATTCTTGCTATGTAAATAATCAAAATGGCTGCTTACTGCTTACATCCTGGACAAATATATTTGTTCTAAATTATAAACTGGGTTGATCTAACATGTTGCTCGGTCATAATTAAATAATTGTTTTAATGTTGCTTATTGTTTCCATAATTGATATACTCAGTATTAGAGGTAGAATATGGACCAGTTTACTTGGGATCAGTATGTGTCTGAGTGAGTATCCATGTTTACACTATGTCATGATATTCCACTGAACTAGCACTATAATCCTGTATAATACAAGGATAACATGTGCTCACCAGTCATGCTAGCCATGATATAAGTGAAATAATCGTGAAAGCAGCGGCACTAAACCCCAGTGACACTGATGAGAATCAACAAGTCAACATCATTGCAGTTGTGAAACACCTCTTGGCATCTTCATCTACATCCTATGTTTCATTGATGCACATCTGGCTTCCTTGACACACAGACGAAGGAGTATATACAGACAATGTTACAACATACCTGGCTAATGCAAGAGAGCTCACCCGCATAAGAACATTTGATAAGTTTTAGCAATTCTACTGGTTCCAAAGGGATGTCCTCAGATAATAGCTGTTGGGCTGGAATTCATGACTTTTATCAACCCTTCAGTGACCAGCTATTTGCCGTTCAATCCAATGCTGGTGCCAAAGTAGTTATTCAGACAGAAGATGGGATTGGGAAACGATCTTGAAAACCTCAAATTACTGTTGATGTAATCACCTAGCGGCAGTGGAGTTGTTTAAGATTATTAAATACCGTTGTGGTTGTGAACTCTCATGTAATACCCAAAGATATGGCTGTATCAGTGCCAACCTTGTATCCTCTGTCTTCTGTGTGTGTAATGTTGGCCTTCGTGCAAACAGACTTACACTTGTAGCGGATCCATAACATGTGATTTACAATCAATCGTATCTACATGTATTCTGAGCATCAGGGCCCATGGGCGCTCCAATGCAAAGACAGAGCCAGGTAATCAAGTAACAGACGATGATAAAGAGGACTCAATGTGTTTCACAACTCCGATGTTGTAGATTTGTATTCAAATACGTATTTTTCACAAGACACATTAGTTTTTATTTTGTATTCCAAATGGAATACTCCTATATTTTTTAATAGTTTGCGGTATAGATAGATATTAGATACGCTTGGGTAACGTTATCTAGCGAATGTGAATTAATATGCAATAGTCCTTCAAGAAAGGACAGAACACCAGTATATAGGTATTAGGATCGCATTATTTAAGAGAAAGAATGACTTGGAAAGTTAGAAATGTAATTAGAAAGAAATAGGTATACTTATTCATATTACATCATTCCCTTAGATATTTTATTTATAAACGAAAATAAAGTCATGGGTGTTATTGAAATAAAATAGAAAAAAAAGGAACGTTTTAAAAGAGAGGTTTGGTGTTTCATAACAGGTGACTATAACATGTTGAACCCATTAATACATGAACATAATTGGGTAAATTGTTTTAAAACACTTAATTGTTATTATCTATTACTAGGATACAGTTTACAATAAATATGTGTTTATCATACATTAAGCAGCTATTTTGGTTATATTCTGTATGTAATCTTGAGTTGTTCAAAGTGATATGATCAATATATTTCTAGCTAATATTTAGTTTTATGGCGGCCATATTTACAATTATTATGGCGGCCATCTCGAATTATGAATACTTCTACTATTGTTCGGTGGTTCAATTGAACATGAAATCTCAAAACAAAACGAATGTTATATGTTTGCCTATATATTTTTTGCTGTATATGATAATACGTAAACTTGCAGTCTTATGGCAGCCAATCTTGGATTTTTAGATTATCGTAAGAAAATTCGATTTCGATGAATTGGATATGTGATAAAAGACATTTTAATAATATTTATGCTCATTATAAAGGCATCTTGAATATTTCAAATTGCTAAATGACAAGTCACCCTAGATATCTTTATGTACACCTCAGTGATGAATAATCAGTAGAGAGAACAAATAATTATATCAGAGACTTTTGGGTTAGGCCCCAAAATGGTAATCTGCAGGGTCATGTCGGTCCTGGGATTCTAACCCGTGGGCCAAATGTGTAACCAGAGTAGACCACTACTGGTGTGTTATATAACACTACTACGAATGAATGGTTACTTCTTAAACAAATATCGTTGTTCATCAAAGGACAATAGGAGACCTAAGTAAAATTATCTACCCCTGATTCAGTGCGACCGTGGCCATATGCGGTCCTTCAGACCCATATACTCCGTAAACAGCCAACTCCGCACATTGCGTAACAATGATAATCGCGCACGAACCGAATCCTCTTGTACCATGGCAAGACCGATTGGATCGTCATTTAGATTCATTAATTAAATATATATAGAAAGGCGATACAATATTTACATGAAGCCATTATGTAAAGGAAACATTGAATATTATGTTTCAACTCAGATCAATGAATAGATATACTAGATTACGTACATTTAGCCGTTGCAGTATGAGTGACTTTATATAGAGTTATATAGGGAATAGTCAACGGACTTATGGCCCTGTAACACATTGGCGATCAAACTGAACGACCACCCAGCGCTCAGCTAGCGTGTGCCCTTACATGCTGGTGTGCGTTGAAAGTTTTGTGCAAGTTCTAAACTCTCGACGTTCACCGACGATTAGCAACGATTGCATAACGCGTTTGGCGATGGTGTAGCGATGGTCCAGCGATG
>JAUTBT010002043.1:0-10321 GCA_032361225.1 Lepetodrilus schrolli
GATCAGCCTATCGATGTGCGTTACTTTGCACAGGACATGGTTCACCGAAAGCTTAAACTATAGGTATTTAGGAACGTACACGGAATAAGTTCGACAGCTATACTCATCACGTTTAGGTTTAGGCCTAATAGCACGCTCCATTCGCTCCCTGGCGGTGTTGCAATTTCTTGCAATAATCCCTACGCGTCATTGCGTCTTGCCACGGAACGAATAGAACACACTCTTATACCCCTAAAACCTAAACGTGATGGGTATATAATGTAGAATTATCGTTCCGGATGGAATGATAAGGCAAATTAGAGTGCCGAAGTTATTTCATCTACGTTCCCTCATGACAAGACAGAAGACTGCGTGCCGCTAGATCAGAAAAACAAGATACACTGGTTATTTGTAACAACTCAGCTAACCACGGTGATCTGAGCAATTACCCTACATTCGACTGCTTGCCGAGTAGTTACGATTATTTTTAATGAATATTCTTCCTGCCAGGACTTTTCCCCGCCTTCCTTTTAGTATTGCCGGGGGCGATGCCTTTCACCGCTTTAAGCGCAGGACGCTTACGAAACGGGACAAGAGGAGGCTTTTTCACATTGGAGCCATTGGCGACACCCATAACCAGGGCTCGTAATCGATCAACATCAAACGCGACAGAAGCAGCACGAATATCACCCAGTAAAATCTGCACCTTTGCCCACGACTTCATTTCCTCTTCAGCGCGCATGATTTTTGAGTGCGTCGTGCCAATTGGATTATTACCAATCAGCAGCTCTTCGTAGAGTTTTTCTCCAGGCCGCAGCCCCGTGAACTCAATTTTAATGTCGCCATCCGTATGTTCTTCATCCAAGACGTCCAGGCCACTCAAACGAACCATTTGCCGCGCCAAATCAAGAATTCTGACTGGTTCGCCCATATCAAGAACAAAGACATCCCCACCTTTTGCCAAAGCACCTGCTTGCAACACCAGCTGTGCCGCCTCGGGAATTGACATGAAATATCGGGTGACATTGGGATGGGTAACCGTCACGGGGCCACCATTGCGAATTTGCTCGCGGAACAGCGGTATGACAGACCCCGAGGAATCCAATACGTTACCAAAGCGCACCATACAAAACACCGGAATAGCTTGTTCTCCACCAGATAAGCCCGACTGCATGCGATCATGCAAGGCTTGCAAAATAAGCTCTGCAAGTCGTTTACTCGCGCCCATCATATTTGCGGGACGTACCGCCTTATCCGTTGAAATAAGCACAAAGGTTTCAACACCAGACTTCATAGAAGCCTCAGCCACATTGAGGGTACCAAAGACATTATTGGTCACACCCTCAAATTCATTACTCTCCATCAAAGGTACATGCTTGTAGGCCGCAGCGTGGTAAACGGTTTGCACCTCGTGTTCGCGTAAAACATGCTCAATAAGATGGGGGCTCAATACTGAGCCAAGCACCGGCACCACGGGTATTTTGGAATCCCACTGCACTTCTCTCATCAGACGATCTATTTGATAGAGTGCGTGCTCGCAGCTATCCAGTAAAACCAGTCGCTTGGGCTGCAAGCGAATCAGTTGTCGACAAAGCTCTGAACCAATTGAACCTCCCGCGCCGGTAACCAGCACTGATTTATCGCGAATATTCTTTGTGAGCAGATCCCTATCGGGAGGGACTGAATCACGTCCCAACAAATCCTCCACCTCAACTTCACGCAAATCCCGGACACTGATTTTGCCCTGGGCAATTTCACTCACCGACGGCAATACGCGTGCATGGACGTGGTATTTCTGGAGCTTACCAATGATCTCGCCACGCCGTGCTCGGCTAGCGGAAGGCAGAGCCAGCAAAATTTCCCTGATGTCATAACGCTTGATGACCTCGCCCAAGCGACTCAAGGGAAACACATTCAGCCCCGCAACTTCACGGTTGTGCATCCGGGCATCGTCATCAATGAAGCCCATGGGGAAGAGTTCCTCGGTATGCCACAGAGCCTTAACCAGTTGCACACCGGCCTCACCCGCACCATAAATGAGTACATTATTGCCCTTGAAACGATTTCGGACTGGCCGCCAGATAAGCTCTCGTACCAACAGCCGGCTAGCCACGATCAGTAATGTCGCAAGTACCCAGTAGTTAAGCACCACCGACAAGGGAATAGTTGGGCCACCGGAGAAACCAGAGAGCCATACAACGGCCGCCCATATAAGGGTTGAACCAGACACCCCCTTGACGACAGTGAGTAGCGCCTGTTCACCCAGATAACGAATAACTGCGCGATAAAGTCCTAAATAAGCAAACACCGGAACCGCCAGCAAGGGCGCCATAGCGAACAACCAGAGTTGGCTTTGTACCGGCAGGTAGAACTCGCCAAACCACATGGAGTTGGCAGCCCAGAGGGAGAACCACAACAGCAGGACATCCAGACTGGCAACCAGCATCCGTTTATGTGCTTTAGATAACAATACGGGCTTATCAGGGGAATCGTACATATTTTGTGGAACCGCTAAGATTAATTCTAACTTCATTCATTAGATTATTGATTTTAAGGCTTTTCAAGCCATATTTCCATGACTTCAGTCACTCTAGCGCTCCTCAGCACTAAAGTTTCCGGGAACAATACGCCATTATCAAAAAAGTGACGCTGAGTCGACTATGCGAACTGCAATCAAAGCGCATGTCATCATCAGAACGATTTCAAATAATAAAGTTCGATGCTGCCCCAGGCCAGATCCGACTAACCGTTGATATATATGGGATTTATGTGCTTTAAATATTTTCTCCCGTTTCCAGATTCGGTGCAGCAACGTCACCGTTGCATCGATCCAAAAAACTGAGAAAACCAATAGCGGCACCCACCACGGATACAATTCCAACGCTATTCCCCACAATGAGAACCCCGCCGCCCAAAAACCCAGCAGCGTTGAACCCACATCGCCCATAAACATTCTTGCCGGATGAAGGTTAAACGGCAAAAACCCCACACAGGCCGCAACAACCGTTAAAGCCATGGACGCATAGATCACCTGTCCAGCCTGCCAGCCAAACCAGGCCAGGCAACCATAACCTATGATCGCCATCGCCACTGCTAAACCATCCATGCCATCCATAAAGTTATAAAGATTGATCGACCAAACAACGCCAATCACCGCTCCCACCATTAACAATAACTTCCACCCCATAAAGAATGTGAGCGAAAAGCCAAGCAATGGCTCATAAAGCGCAAACAGCAGACAGCAAGCGGCAATCACTTGGACAAATAGCCGCCAAATTGGAGAAACTCCAGCCTGGTCGTCCCAAAAGGCGATAGATGCAAGCAATAAGCTCGCCAAAACAACCCACCAGGCGCTCCAATGTAAAATCGAAGGCCAAAAAGCCGCTACCCCAACCACTACACCGGCAAAAATACCGATTCCACCCCCACGTGGAACAGCGTGCACATGCATAGACCTGTGATTGGGGTGATCCATAGGCACATAGCGCGCTCCACTTTTGAGAACCAGCAAGCAGGCGAGGAAAGACACGATTAACGCTGCGAGGAATGGCCAAATCATTATTATCTACTTTTCACGTTCAAACATGCATCAATTTGCAGCATGCAGCGCTGTCAAATGGCGGCTGCTTAGGATTGAAAGAGTGGGCTAAGCAGTGTGGATTATGTTGAGACCCTTCCCCGCCACAGATCCAACACCAAGAAGTTTGAAGTTTCCGGCCACGAAGAAGTATAGTGAGAAACGAGGCTAAATTCTAGAGTCATACCGATTCAATAAAGCGATAATAATTTGTCTTGTGCTTGACGGGAAGGTCGGCGAAATACGCGGTACTCCTATATTAGGCGGTACTCCTATATAATGGATACCATTTCTAGTGGACAGGTTTGTGATGGTAGTCGGCGCAGTTATTGTTACCTATAACCGAAAGCAATTACTCTTCAGATGCATTGAAGCTGTTCTGAATCAAACAGTGGCAGTAGACAAGCTCTTTATCGTTGACAATGCCTCAACCGATGGCACAACGGTCTTTCTTGAAAAAAATGGGTTGATATCAACGGTTCGGGGAGCTCCCTCCAAAATTATTAATACAACTATCCATTATCTTCGCCTAAAGGAAAATACGGGTGGAGCAGGGGGTTTCCACACTGGAATGCAAAGAGCCTATAAGGACGGCGCTGACTTTCTATGGGTCATGGATGATGATGGCTTCCCTCATAAAACCTGCCTCGAGAAGCAGTTGGAATACACTGATAGGTTTGAATACATCATGCCTATTAGCATCAACATTAAAAATTCCAATTTACTTACGTGGCTTATCCGAGGGAAAAATAACAGATTAACCCGTTCCTACAACGAGCTAAAAGAAGCTTTCCCTGATGGAATACTGCATCATGCAGTACCTTTTAACGGGTTATTATTGCCTTCTTCTCTTATCGGCAGGGTAGGCTTCCCAAAAAAGGAAATGTTCATATGGGGGGATGACTTTGAATATCAATACAGATGTATAGATAAAGGTGTTAAGCCCGTAACAATCCTAGATGCAGTTTTTTTCCATCCGGAGGATAAAGCGACATGTTATCGCATTTTCTTTGGTTTAGTACCCGTTATCTATACAGAGTCCAAACTCCACTTCACATGCTTGATAAGAAACAGTACTTATAATTATTGGAACTACAAAGGTAAGTATATTATTTTGATAAAATTCTTCATCTATTCCTGGTTATTTATCGTAAAAAAAAGGTTTGCACTTCGAGAATACAAACATTATTTACTGTGCGTGGCAGATGGAATAAAAGGCAACTTTACTCGGCACCTGGGCTATATAGAAAAATGCAAAAAGGCCTAGTCTCCATAGTAACCCCCATGTATAACGGCGCTGCGTTAGTACAAGAAACAATCAATTCGGTTTTAAGTCAAACGTACCAGGATTGGGAGATGATTGTTGTTGACGATTGCAGCCCGGACAATGGTCAGGGAAAAAACATCGTAAATCAAATAATAGCGACTGATTCCAGAGTAAAACTAATCTCTTTACCTGAGAATAAAGGCTCTGCCGGTGCTCGAAACAAAGGGATTGAAAATGCATCCGGTGAATACATCGCTTTTCTGGATGCTGACGACTTATGGAGCTCTACATTTCTGGAAAAACAGCTTCAATTTATGACAGAAAAGGGTGCATCGATCGTTTTTTCATCCTACAAACGCATTTCTGAAGATGGCCAAGAAGAAGTCTTCCCCCCTTTTATTGTCCCTGAAAAGGTTGACTACAAAAAAATTCTTAGGTCACTACCTATCTTTCCTTCAACCGCCATAATGAATGTTGGAAAAATAGGCAAATACTTTTTTAATGAAAGCATGGGAAGCCTTCGCGATGACTATGTATACTGGCTGTACCTATTAAAAAATCATGTGGATTTCGCATACGGCAATCAAGAAGTACTCGCGTCGTATCGTCTAAGGCAAGATTCTGTAACGGCTAACAAACTGAGGGTTATTCAACCCCACTGGCATGTTTTACGACATGTTGAGAAACTATCTCTGATCAAAAGCAGTTATTACCTAGGTTGGTGGATGTGGATAAGTTTCCGCAAGTATTAATCGTTGCAAAAGAACTTGTGTATTTAGAGACTACCCGGCATTACTTCTTCGTATATTAAGAGGCCTGTGGTGAAAAAGTGCTTATAAACGAACTTGCCAAACCATGCATGTACTCGTAACAGGCGCAGGCGGCTATATAGGCTCTCCGTTACTAGCAGAGCTTAAAAAACAAGGTTATTGGATTCGAGCCGTAAGCCGCTCGGCTAAGCCATCGCTGCAAATAGCGGACGAATGCTTTATTCAAACGCTGAATCCCAGCACCCAATTCAAACCGCTTTTTGATGGGATCGACACCGTAATCCACCTGGCCGATGGATTTAATGCCTATGAGCATCTACCCGCGTCCACTAACCCAGCAAAAATACCAGGGGCAACACTGCGCCTAAACACCACCATTGCGCTTACTAATGCCGCCAGCAAACAGGGTATTCGCCTTATTTATCTGAGCACTATCAAAGCTATGTGCGGCACCTACGCTAATCAGATTCTTTCTGAGCAATCGCCAACCCAGCCCACCAGCCTCTATGGGCTACTCAAACTAAAAACAGAACAAGCTATCGAAAAAGAGGCAGAAGAACATGGGCAAAATACGGTTATCTTACGCTTCCCTATCACCTTCGGCCTGCAGCCCAAGGGCAATATGGAAAAACTGTTAAGGCTCGCAGATACTCCATTACCACTACCATTTCGAGCCTGCAACAATCGTCGCAGCCTCATCTCAGCTACAAGCTTGATCGACGCCATCGCGCATACCGTACAATCCAGGCATCAAGGCCAAAATCTTTTTCTGGTTCAGGATGGTGCACTTTCAACCTATCAAATTATCAGTTTAATGCGCCGCGGACTCAATCGCCCGCAGAGACAATTCACGTTACCAGAAAGTATATTTTCAATGAGTGAGAAAATACCTTCTTTCGGCCTCCAAATTAGCCGTTTAAGCCGCTCACTAGAACTTGATGACACCCACTTCAGGCAAACATATCAATGGCAATCAAAACAAAATTTGAGCAGTATGCTTATAAAACTTGCCGAAACATGGAAGAGTAATCAACCCGCGTAGAATCAGCTACAAATCATTGGTACAGTTGGTCCATAGCCAAACAGGATCAGCATTACGCGTAACATGCGTATTCTGGCCCAATCCGATCACCCATTCTGGAACATTCCGATCACCTGATCTGGTTTTAACCGATCACTGATTCTGGTTTTATTCGATTATTTTTTCTGGATTTCCAGAATCGATGATCGGAATGCCAGAATCCACTCCAACGCGTTGATTTAACTTAATTACTGCTAACCTCCGGATATTTTTATCCAGAGGAATCAGGCAGTGGCAAAAAAGAGGTTAATCATGCGTAAAATCAAAGAAATCCTTCGACTTCGTTACGAGGTTGGACTCAGTCTCCGCGGCGTGTCTCAGTCCCTGAATATTGGCTATGGCACAGTGGCCGACTATATCAATCGGGCTGAGCAAGCCAATCTCAACTGGCCCATTCCCGGCAATCTGGATGAACGTGATCTGGGGCTTTTATTATTCCCCACACAAGCGGTTACCGGACAGCGGCGCTTTGCTGAGCCGGACTTCCTGACCTGCTATAGCGATCTTAAAAAAAGCAAGATGGTCACCCGGCATTTACTGTGGCAAGAGTACCGGCAGCAACATCCAAAAGATGGCTATAGCTATGCACAGTTTTGTCATCGCTTCAAAGAATGGCAGGGCAAACAAAAACGCAGTATGCGCCAGATCCATATTGCCGGTGAAAAAATGTTCGTAGATTATACCGGCCCAACCATGGAGGTGATTAACCCCGATACGGGCGAGGTGCGTACAGCACAGATCTTCGTTGCTGTGCTGGGTGCTTCAAGCTACACCTTTGCCTGCGCCCACTGGAGCCAAAAATTATCTGACTGGTTGGATGCACATGTTCAGGCATTGACTTACTTTGGTGGTGTGGCAGAAATCATTGTACCAGATAATTTAAAAAGTGCGGTCAATAAAACACATCGTTATGACCCTAAGATCAATGCCAGTTATTTGCAGTTAGCCGCGCATTATCAAACGGCTATCATCCCAGCGCGGCCACTGAAGCCGAAGGACAAATCAAAGGCAGAAATCGGTGTTCAGGTTGTTGAGCGGTGGATCATGGCAAGGCTGCGACACCAACAGTTTTTTACGCTATCTTCCCTAAATCAGGCCATTCGTCCATTGGTTGATGAACTGAACGACAAGGCCTTCCAAAAACTGCCCGGTACCCGGCCGCTCGCAGTTCGAGCAACTGGATAAGCCGGTATTACGCCCCTTACCCTCAAACCCATACCAATATACCGACATCAAGCGTGCCCGCGTACACATTGATTACCACATTGAGTATGACAAGCATTATTACTCCGTGCCGCATCACCTGGTTAAACAGGAAGTAGAAGTACAGGTCTGTGACAATACGGTTGCGGTTTATCACCACGGCCAGCGTATTGCGAGTCACCTACGCAGTTACCTACGCAGTTACCGTAAAGGGTCTCATACAACGTTACGTGAGCATATGCCAGAAACACACAAATCCGTGCATGACTGGTCACCTGATCGCTTCCTGAAATGGGCTGATGACATAGGTTCAGAAACACGTGAAGTGGTCAGCTTGTTACTGCAACAAAAGCGCCATCCGGAACAAAACTATCGCCGGGTTCTTGCGCTGTTGAGTAATGCAAAAAAATATGGCAAGGAGCGACTCAATAATGCCTGCGGCAGGGCCTTGCTAATCAACTCCCCTACACGCAGCAGTATTGAATCCATTCTTAAACAAGGCTTGGATAAAGTGGCTATAGAAACCGATGCGATGACGCAGGAAGAACTGGCATTAGACACGCATGAAAATGTGCGTGGTGCCGACTATTACCATTAACCAGAACAGGACATATTATTATGCTTAACAATCAAACATTAGAAACCATGCGTCGCTTAAAACTGACTGGCATGGCCGATGGGCTTGAACAACAACTGTCACAACCTTCAACACATGACGAGCTTGGCTTTAGCGAGCGCCTGGCGTTGTTGATAGACCGGGAATCTACGCATCGCCATAACAACAAAATTACTCGCCTGCTTAAAGCGGCAAAATTAAAACTGCAGGCCAATCCAGCTGATATTGATTACAGTCATCCACGCGGACTGATGAAAAGCCAGTTCGCTGATTTACTGAGCACCCACTGGATACTACAACACCACAATGTGCTCATCACAGGCCCCACGGGTTGCGGTAAAACTTATCTGGGTTGTGCGCTGGCAATGCAAGCATGTCTGCAGGGATTATCGGTTCGCTACTTCCGCATGCCCCGTTTGCTTGAGGCCTTAACGATCGCCCATGGCGATGGTCGTTTTACCCGACTAACCCAGCAACTGGCAAAGACGGATTTACTGGTACTAGACGACTGGGGGCTGGAGAAAATGAACCTGAGCCAGCGTAATGATCTGCTGACAATCATGGACGATCGACATGGTCTTAAATCCACGCTGGTGACCAGCCAGCTACCGACAACACAATGGCACAAAACCATCGGTGACGCGACACTGGCAGACGCCATTTTGGATCGTCTGCTACACAATAGTCACAAACTGAAACTAAAAGGCGAGTCGATGAGAAAGCTCATGAGTGAGTTTACTGAATCCGATCACTCAGAGTGATACTATGAAGTCCTTCGCGCTGGGATGGTTAGGTGATCGAATAAAACCAGAATCAGTGATCGGAATGGCCAGAATACCCATAACACCCCCGTAGGTATAGAGTGATATATGAAAAAAGACAAAGCCAATAGAACAATAAAAAACGAGACGAATTATGAAAACAATCAAGGCTTTAACGCACTAGTTTCTTGGCTGCATTCGTACAGATACAAAAACGCTTTAAGCGTATTTGAAAAATTATCGGCATCCATTAGTGAACGACCTATTACCGTTGTCGACATCGGTTGCGGCGACGCCAAGCTGTATTCACTCCTAAACGAGAGATTTAAAATAGACTATATCGGTATCGAGCCTCATGCTGTCTTTGTACAAGTTGCTGAAAAACGCTATCAAAACCAGTCTAATTTTAGAATTATTCACGATACTGCAGAGAATCAACTAGACATAGTTTCTGATGCAGATATTGTTATAGCATTGGAGACTCTCGAGCATATTCTAGAACACATTGTCGTTCGTATAGTTGAGCAAATAGCCATAAAACAACCAAAGCTATTTGTTTGCTCAGTACCTGTAGAAATAGGGCCAGCCATATGGCTAAAAAATCTGGGCTCACGAGCCAGCGGCTATATGAGGCACACTGAATATACGTGGAACGAAACATTTTGGGCAGGCCTCGGAAAATTAGATAAACTCCCACCTCACGGGACAGGTCACAAAGGGTTTGATTGGCGGTGGCTAGCACAGACAATACGACACAACATGAAAATCAAAGAGATAAGGAAATTCCCATTTAATTGGCTTCCGGCCGGACTAAGCACATCGGTATTTTTTATTGCGAAACCAACACTTCAGACTTATTCAACTCCTCCAGTAACTACTCACTCCCCTCCAAAAAACCCAACGAAGAACTACACCTTTATTCAGTAAAAATACAAAAAAACACTTGACAGGATTTTGGTGGTAAAAAATTATGTACCCACTAACCGGGGGGAAATCCTTCGTCATAAAGACGGGCAAGACCCTAGAGGGCATTCCGGATCCGTGTTGTTGTTTTACTATTAAACCAC